>PVJH01036375.1:0-18848 GCA_004026705.1 Nesogale talazaci | reverse complement strand
GGGTCACCTATAATTTAGACAATTAGAAAATCTTTCAGGATCAAGAAAATGCGATTTGCTGGAATGAAGTAATTAAGTTGATTGGTGGGAGGAAGGTAGCCGGCTGGCATGGTGGTCACTCTTTGGCCACCAGGTCAGCCATTTGAAAGCACCAGCTTCCCCCTGGGAGAAAGAGGAAGCTTCTATTTTTGTAAAGAGGTCCAGCCTCGGAAACGGACTCTTTCCTTCAGGGTCACCGTGAGTTGGCAGCTGCTCGATGGCAATCAGTATTCAAAGGGCAGTCTAGAGAGAATTCAGCTTACACGATCTCAGTGTTTTTGTTTTGTCTTTGTTCTGTTTTGTTTTTATGGGGCGGGGCATCACTGCCTTCTGGTGGGAGTGGGAGATCCAGCTTTGCTCTGGGAGAGCTGTTGCTGGATTTGAACCGCCACATCAGTGGGCCACAGTCCTGCACTCAACCACTACGCCACCGGGGTTCAGCCCACAATCTCATTTTTATGGCATTTTTGATTAGGATAAATATTAACAGAGTACTTAAATGTGCCTTGAAGCCTGGGACTGTGCATGGGCACCTGGGTGGCAGGAAACAGGGTCAGGCATCTTTGTACGACAAGGCATCAGGGCAAGAGTCAATCACCTGAAAACTCCTTTGGTAAGCAAGCGATGATTTCTCTCAGGTCATGTGAAGCTGGCCAGAATGTGGGCGGGAGCACTGGCGTGCAGGGATTCGCAGCCTGGCCTGCACATTAAACCCCCTGGAAAGGATCCCAGACCAATTGCAACAAAATCTCTGGGGGCGGGACCCAGACGTCATTGCTGTTTAAAGTTCCCCAAGAGAGGCCAGCTTGCAGCCAAGGTCAAGAACAACTCTAGCTTTGTGGGGTCCATAAAACGGTGATTGTGAGTCCTCCCCTCGCCTTTACAATGCATTCATTCCGCAGCCCTGCCTGCAGCAGAGGGCAGCCCTGCAACCCAGACTGGCAGTGTCTTTTCACACAGTGCAGACAGTAATAAAGCTAACAGACTTCACCAAGGACGGCAGCTAACTCACAGGGCTTGGACGACACGCGTGAGAGAATAATTAGCCAACAGATTTCCAATTGTGAACTTTCTGTGGAACCAACCTGGCAAGCATAAATGACTGTGTGCCAAGGAATTAACAAACACTTCTTGGTCAAGAGTTTTCGTACATTTGTCCTTTGTCTCTAGGGGCACTGCCCTCGACTTAGAGATTCACTTTTAACCAGCTCAGCAGACATGGTGCTACGTCTTTAACTTACTTTCTTATCTCCGGCACCCTCGCTATAAACAGACTGAAATGGCAAACCTATTTGCCTAATTTTTCATTAATATACGTATTTGTATCTCATTTAGGAACCTTTCCATTGAGTTTCAACGCTTACAGGCTCATAGCCTGAAGACGCTACACTTGACAACAAGGACAAAGGGGAGACGCTGAGCTGTTCAGGCCTGGGGTCTGGCCGGGCTGTCCAGGTAGGGAACGAAACCCAAGCAACCAGAGCCCTGTAGTGCTCAGTGGTGAGAAGAGGAGATGAGGGCAACTTCAGTCATCTAAGACTCTTCCTTCACACATTCTCTAAAGAGACAAAGATGCTGTTCATTTTGGGTGTTTCATGCTCAGGATTCTTTTTTTCTGGGGGTGGGGGGGGGTAGGGGTCCCTTTTCTAGGTTTAAGAAATAGCCAAGAACTTGATCATTATGCATATGCCTTCTATGGCTTCTTGTGCAATAATATGGTGTTTTGAGTGTGCAAACAAGTTAGTGCGGGCCGCCTAATAATAGACAAAAACTTGCAAACTTGCCAGCTTGGGGATAGCAAAGAATTAAACAAAACCAGTTCTTTGTCTTCCCATCTTGTACCTTTGTTCCTTTTTGTTTGTTTGTTTTGATTCGATTCTGGTTACAGTGCCATAAACCTTGTTACTATGTATACCAGAATGTAAAAAAAAAAGACAAACATTTATTTAAAAATATTTTTCGCATTAAAAAAAAAAAGTGATGAATCCAAAGGCTGTTGTTTGAGCCTGCCGGCAGCCCTGTGAGAGAGAGGTGTGTCCGTCTGCTTCCATGAGGATTTTCAGCCATGGAAACCCCAGAGGGCAGCTCCCCTCTTTCCAACAGCATCTCTGAGAGTCAGAACGGACTCAACGGCAAGGTTCCAATGATTTCCTTAATTTCCAGGGCGGTCCCTTGGTGGCTTTCAGTGGCTGACCCTTAACTGTTAACTAAAGATCAGTGGTTCAAATTTACCAGCCCCACTGTGGGAAAAGGAGGCAGAAGTCGGTTTCCCAAAAGCTCTCCAGCCTTGGAAACGCTATGGTGCGGCTTTACTCTGTTCTGTAGGGCTGCTCTACGTCAGAAGGGACTTGATGAGGGTTTAGTTTGATTTTTGATTGGAATCAGCTGTGCGCGGGTGGGAGTCTTTTCTCCAGTAGACAAGCTGGTGTGTCGGAACTACCAACCGGTCATCACAGCTCCTTGCCTCCCGACCAAGTCAGTTCTGACCCACAGGGACCCTGGAACTGTCCCTGCGGGTTTCTAGGACTACATCTCTTAATTTATCTATGTGTTTCTTAAAAAAAACTCTTTATGGGTACAGAAAGCCTCATCTTTGTTCTGCGGTGGTTTTGAACCACTAACCTTGTGGTCTGCAGGCCAATGTGTCCTCCACTACACTGCCAGGGCTGCTTTTCAGAAGAGGTAAACAGAATGGATGAATGTGGGAATAGACAGAATGGAATGAATGTGAAAAATGTAATCAATTAAATTATGGCAAAATCTCTAAGTTTTCAAATTTACCAACAAGCACTGACTTGTGGCAGAATAGAGGGAGTATGGGAGTATGAACTTTGAGTTCTGTGATGGAGTCGGGGAAACCAGGTATCCATCACCACCATGGGGAGCAACAGTGGGTGTCCTATGCTTTTAGTGTGCGCAGCATGCAGACGGAATCTCCCATTTCTTCTCCAGTGGCTGTAAAACTTAGCACATCTATGTGGTTCTCCTTGCTGAAATCTACCTACCTACAGCTACGGGAGAGGCACATGAACGGAGATGAGGCATGGCGTCCAGCTCACAGCGATCCTATTTACAGCAGAGTAAGACATCGCCATTGTTTGAGCCCCGAGGGGCAGCCACTGTCAGCCATGCTGTCAGTCCACCTCACCGAGGGCTTTTCTCTTTGTGCTGACCTTCGGCACCTTCCCGAGCATGACGCCATTTCCCCAGACAACATGCCCAGAGTACATAAGACAGCGTTTTTGCTCTGCTCACTTCTCCGGAGTATCCTGGCTGCACTTCTCCCAAGGTAGACGTGTCTGTTCTCTTGAAGTACTTTTAGCATTCGTCATCAACATAATTGAAATACCTCAATTTTTCCATCTTCTTTTTCAATGTCCAGTTTTCCCATGCATCACTGACAACGCCATGCATGCGTCAGGCACACCTTCGTCCTCAAAGTGAAGTCCTTGCTCTTCTGCCCTGTGACGAGGTCTGGTGCAGCAGATGTACCCAATTCAGTGCCCCTCCTGGTCTCCTCACTGCTGCTGCTGCACCATGGATGGTGGGTCCAAGCGAGGGGAAATCCTTGCCCACCGTCATCTTCTCTGTTTGTTGTGATGCTGTTTATTGGTTCAGTGTGAGAATTGTTGTTTTCTTTGCTTTGAGTTGCAATTCATACTGAAGGATATTTGAGCCTCATCAGCAAGTGGTTTAAGTCCTTTTTGTTTTCAGCAAGCAAGGCTGTGTTACTGCATATCACAAGATGCTAGTAAGCCTCCCTCCAATGCTGATGCAGCTTTCTTGTCCATATGGTCCATCTTCTCTGATTACTCTCTCAGCATTCAGATAGAATAAATACGGTGACCCTGACACGTCCCTTTCCTGATTTTAAACCCCGCGGGGTTCCCTTCTCCTGTATGAAAGACTGCCTCTTGATCCATGCACAGCTTCCACTGGGACACCATGAAGGGTTCTGAAATTCCAATTCTTCTCAATGCTTTCCATATTTGGGTTGTCATGTTTCTAAATGGCCACAAGATGGGAGTATTTTAAAAGTTTGCTCTCATTTTCTGCTCTTTAATCTCTGAGGGGTCACACGTGACAGAAGTTCAGTGAAACCCCCCAAAACAAATATGACCCTGCTTGTATTTTGAAGTTTGATTCACATGAGATTGCCCTCCCCAAAAAAGGATGTGAAATCCAGAGAATTAAACAATGTTAGCTTGTAGCTGTGATGTGCTGCGTTTGAAATAAGCCTGTAGCATACAATGGAAAGCCTGTTGGAATTAAAATTCAGTATTTTAAAGAATTCCAGGCTCTTTCTTTTGTTTGTAAATCTTCAGAGTTGAAGCTGTGACCACAATCTTAATCTCCTTGTGAGTTACCACTCTCTTGACCTTTGTCTCTTGACCTTTGGTTCCTCCGTTGAAATTCAGTGAATGTACACATTTGGGGTGGCTATTCTTCAAGTTTCTGTATTGTCTCTGGTGCCTCAGAGAGATCGCAGGGGTCTTTTAAGTACTCAGGAATAGAACACATGACTAGAAAGTAAAATCACAACTGCTGCAATTCGGCCAGGGAGGCTGAAACACGTGGTCCAGCTGATGTGTGAAAAAGACCATTTATAAAGGTATCGATTGCCAATAGATGGCAAACATGCTTTTCGCCTTTAAATACCTTTGTAGTAGTTATAGATTTTGGTGTCGATTTTGGGAGTTGAGAGGATTAAGAGTGAAGTCTAGTCTATCAATCCCCTAATATCCAATGGGGCCTCTGTGTGGGCATGGCCTTCTCCTGAGAGTTCTGGGAACTCTGATATTTCCTCCTTGGGAGGTGGAGAGACTTTCTCTCTCTCTCTCTCTGCTCATCCCCTTGGAAATGCTGTACTCACAAGACCCTTGGTGCTACGCCCTGGGATCTGGAGAAGCCATAGGACCTACTCTGATGCAACCAGACCTCTGAAGCTGGAGAAGCCAAGTAGAGACCCCTCCTAGTGCTGAGATGTTTACATTGCCACTGGATCCACAAGACTTCCAACCCACTGGCCTGTGGTCCTTTTGCATTTGGCATCATTGCATATATTTCATGAGTCTGAAGAGGACTTTATAGATTGATATTGGACATATGGGCTAATATTGGACTTATGGATTTGATCTGGGATGGAATGTTTTCTCAGTATTCAACTGCACTTGTATATAAAGCTTTTTCCTAAACTTGTAAGAGTATCCATGAATTTGTTTCTCTTGTCTACCCAGATTAGTACAGCTTTCATCTCTAAGGTCCAGGGACACCATAGGTGAAGAAACAAGGACAAGGAGTTCAGAGGAAGGCATGGCAGGTTCCCGCAGCCAAGGCGGCAAGTTCCGGCATACCAGCCAAGGTTTCTCATCCCTTTAATTACTATAAGACCTCTTGCGATGGACCTGAGTGACTCCAGGTCTTTATCTGGTGGTGTGTGCCTACACATTTGCACCAGATTCTACAGAGAACATTCAATAGGCCATGGAGTTCAATTCTAGATACCATTGCCCCGTTGACTGGAATTCCTCCACAGCGTCTCATTTCCACTCCAGTTAGGTGGGCCTTTCCAATTTCCTTTTACTTTGGCTCACAGAAACCTAGACTGTCCGAGCCCAGATTTAACAGAAGTAAATACTTGATAACGGTAGAACAAAAGTGAGGTCAAGTGCACTTGCCCAGAAGCTGACCCCTTACCTACCATTTCCTGCCCAATTTACTGAATAAAACTTGCTGTAAAATCTAAGTCTGGGCTGAGCCCTGGTGGCGTAGTGTTTGAGTACGGGACTGCGGCTCATTGACTTGGCAGTTCAAATCCAGCAGCAGCAAGGCTGAGACTCCCACCCCCACCAGTGGTCAGTGATGCCAAAAAAACAAACAAACCCCAAAAGCAAACAAAAAATAAACAAAAAGGGGCTGAGCCCTGATGGCGTAGTGGTTGAGTACGGGACTGCAGTCTATTGGCTTGGCGGTTCAAATCCAGCAGTAGCTCTCCAGGAGCAAGGCTGGGTTGCTCCCACGACCACCAGAGGACAGTGATGCACTCCCCCCCCCCAAAAAAAAAAACCCAAACAAAATCTAAGTCCATCTCAAGGCCCCATCTAAGTCTCAAAAATATATATGTGTATATATTTGAATATATATATATATATATATATATATATATATATATATATATATATTCCTTGGTGTTTCAATGCTATGTTTTCTGGTCATTCTTTCTGTGGCTGTCTTAACTCCCCCACCTTGATGCTAAACCTCTTGGTCACTGGGTCGTGTTTAATACATCAAGGTTTCTCAAACTATAATGTACATATGAATTACCTCAGGGTCTTAGAACAATGGAGATTGGGATTCAAGAGATGTGGTGTGAAGATGTGAATGCAACATACCATCATAAAGTGGGGAACCAGTAGAGAGGGGATGGCCCCAATCTAAACTATGGAAGAATTTACTTCAGAGGACAGCACTGAAGCTACATCTCAGGGAGAAAGACATGTTTGATCAGAGCACATGGAAGCAAATGAAAGGGGAGGGAGAGAGTGGAGCACATCCTGGCCCACCAAGCCTTGAGGATGATAACCCTGCTCAGATCAACCAATGCACAGAGAGGACCCTATGGCTGGCCCCACTATGAGACATCCTTCACTCACCAATAGCCCTACAGGGGACAATGCTGGAGGCACAGTGTGGGAATTGCACCCGATCTGAACCCACCACGCCGAGGCAAAACATTAAGCTTGTGCAACAGAACAGCACAGGGAACAGAACAAGGAAGTCTGGAGGGAATATTAAAAATAGACTTTGGAGCCAGGTGTGGCACCCCATCAAACTCAACCAGAAAATACTCCTAAAGGTTAGCAAATTGATCTTGAACTATTTACAGACTTTTCCTTTTTTGTCATTGGTTTGTTGTTGTTTTGTTTTCATTTGTTGTTTTTCTCTGTCTTGTTTTTGTGCATATTATTATCTCTGTAGGTCTATCTAGATAAGATAGGCAATTTGGAGGGAAAAGCAATGGGACCAATTGTTGCTGGGGGACATGGCAGTAGGGTGTGTGGAATAAGTGGTGTCAACCTATCCAGGACAAGGGAACAACAAGTGATCTAAAAATTGGTGGCGAGAAGAGTGTAAGAGGCCTGGTAGGCCTTGATCAGGAGCAATGTAACCGAGAGGAATTACTAAAACCCCAATGAAGGCTGAGCATGATAGTGGGACAAAAGGAAAGTTAAAGGAAATAGGGCTGAGCCCCGGTGGCATAGTGGTTGTGCGCGGGACTGCAGCCCACTGGGATGGAGGTTCAATTCCAGCAGTGGGGCTGGGCCTCCTACTCCCACCGGAGAGCAGTGATGCCCCTCCCCCCCCCCAAAAAAAAAAAAAGGAAATAGAGGAAAGAACTAGGAGGCAAAGGGCACTTATACAGGCATGTACATATATAAATGTATTTATATATGATGATGGGGAAATAGATCTATGTACATGTATTTATAGGTTTAGTACTAAGGTAGCAGTTGGACATTGGGCCTCTACTTAAGCACTCCCTCAATGCAAGAACACTTTGTTTTATTAAACTGGCATTTCATGATGCTCCCTCTTCTGACATGATCGCTGAAGACCAAGTGGTGCATAAGCAAATGTGGTGAAGAAAGTTGATGGTGCCCGGCTAGTCTGGGGTCTTAAAGGCTTAAAGATAAACAAGCAGCTATTTAGCTGAGAAGCAACAAAGCCCACATGGAAGAAACACACCAGTATGTGTGATCATGAGGTTTGAAGGGGATCAAGTACCACGCATCAAAGAACAAAAAGTCATATCATTGTG
The DNA here is from genome assembly GCA_004026705.1 of Nesogale talazaci. Classification (NCBI taxonomy): domain Eukaryota; kingdom Metazoa; phylum Chordata; class Mammalia; order Afrosoricida; family Tenrecidae; genus Nesogale; species Nesogale talazaci. Next base: position 10,990 of record PVJH01036375.1, on the reverse strand, counting down.
AATGAGAGGGAGTGCAGAGTAGGGACCCAAAGTCCATCTGTAGACAACTGGACATCTCTTTACAGAAGGGTCTTGGGGAGGAGATGAGTCAGTCAGAGTGTAGTATAGCAATGATGAAACATACAACTTTCCTCTAATTCTGAAATGTTTTCTCTCCACCACTATCATGATCCCATTCTACCTTTCAAATCTGGCTAGACCAGAGGATGTACACTGTACAGATAGGAACTGGAAACAGAGGGAATCCAGAACAGATGAACCCCTCAGGACCAGTGGTGATAGTGGCGATTCCAGAAGGGTGGAGGGAAGGTGGGGTAGAAAGGGGGTACGGATTATAAGGATCTACATATAACACTTCCCTAGGAGATGGACAGCAGACAAGTGGGTGTAGGGAGCCATCAGACAGTATAAGACATGACAAAATAATAATAATTCTTAAATTATCAAGGATTTGTGGGGAAGGCAGGGAGGAGGAAAATGAGAAGCTGATACCAAAGGCTCAAGTAGAAAGCAAATGTTCTGAGAATGATGAGGGCAACAAATGTACAAATGTGGTTGACACAATGGATGAATGGATGGATTGTGAGAAGAACTGTACAAACCCCCAATAAAATTAATTAAAAAGGAAAATGAATGTTGTCAGGAAATTTACCCCTCTCTCTCTGACAGCAATCTGTTTGGATTTACCCACATGACTCAGGAATTTTAGCATGCCTTATGCTTTTCAAGGAAGTCTGATTTATGTTTCCAGAATCTCCATAACCTCTTGTTCCCATTTTAGAAATTGGATGAAGACATGCACCAAAACATTGCAAGAGAAATGAATCTCTCTGAAACGGCTTTTATCCGAAAACTCAACCCAACTGATGACTTTAAACAAAGTAAATGAGTATTTTTCAACATTCTTGAACAGACCAGGGACTGCTTTTTTAGCCAAAAGAAATGACCATTTATTATTTGCGTGCAGGTAGTAGTTCGGTGGGGGGGGGGGGAGGGGATTCTGATTTGGCTTTGTGTTCTGGGTGCAGAGGGAGAGCAGCGATGCTGGTTCATCTGACTGCTTCAGCTCCAGATGTAGCCCTGGGAGCTGGGATGCTAACATTGCTTTTTGCCTTTACTCTAACCACCTGTGTAAGTTATTAATCATTTTAGTGAACTAACTAGAAAGAAATAAGAAAAATAAAGGTTGCAATCCCCTGGCGTGGGCATGACCTCACCTCTCTGTGCCTTCTCTTTCTCCCAAGGCTCCTGCTTCGGCCTCCGGTGGTTCACTCCGGCGAGCGAGGTCCCTCTCTGTGGCCACGCCACCCTGGCTTCCGCAGCTGTGCTGTTTCACAAAATAAGTAATGTGAATTTCCTCGACGAGCCTGCCACTTAGCAAATATTTTTTCACAGTTCTCATGCAGTCCTCCCACAGCGTCTGAGTGGCTGCTCTAGAACCTGCAGTTTGTTTCTGCAACTCGGAGTGCAGAAACAAGAAAGGGCTAGATCTTCAGTATCACTGTGGTCTGCAGGAGTCAGTACCAGGCGTCACTGAAAACTATGGTCCCGGGATGCCATGGTTGTTTGCAATAATGTTGTCTGGTTTCTATGACAAATATGGTATGGGAAGGCATATTTGTTGATGAGGAGGTATGACATATGTTGTGATATGCAATATAAGATATGATACATGATATGAGAAATAATATAGATATATGATGATATACGATATGATACATGATATGTGATGCATGATATATAATGTGATGTATGATGAGATATATGATATGATATGACATACAGGGCCAGGGGGACAAAAGGCACACTTAGTCCCAAGTATGTGCCAACCCACCGTGAAATTTCATAGTGAGAGGGCCTTCTTCCTCTTTTTTTTTTTTTACTTAAAAACAAATAGATTTTTATTTATTAATTTTTTGGGGGGGCATCACTGCCCTCTGGTGGTGGGAGTAGGAGGCCCAGTCTTGCTGCTGGATTTGAACCTCCAACCCAGTGGGCCGCAGTCCCGCGCACAACCACTACACCACCGGGGCTCAGCCTATTTATTAATTTTTTTGTTTTTTTGGGCATCACTGCCCTCTGGTGGTGGGAGTAGGAGGCCCAGCCTTTGCTCCTGTGGAACTGGAATTGAACCTCCATCCCAGTGGGCCGCAGTCCCGCGTACAACCACTACGCCACCAGGGCTCAGCCCAATTTTTTAAAGATTTTAATTTTTGTTGTTGTTGAGAACATATATAGGAAAGTATACACCACTTCAGCAGCTTCTCCATGTACAAATCGGCGACATTGATGACGTCCTTCACAGTGTGGAATCATTTTCACCATCCTTTTTTGAGTTATTCCTCTTCTATGAACAATGAACATATATTCCCGACCTTTTGTGTTTCTGTGTTAGTTCGGGTGGACTAGAGAAACAAATTCATAAACATGCATATGAATATAAGGGAAAAGGTTTTTTATTTGGGGGGGATTCTTTTTTTTTTTCATTTTTTTTAAGGCATCACTGCCCTGGTGGTGGGAGTAGGAGGCCCAGCCCTTGCTCCTGTGAGCGGGAATTGAACCTCCATCCCAGTGGGCCGCAGTCCCGTGCACAACCACTATGCCACCGGGGCTCAACCCGGGAAAAGTTTATATACAAGAGAATGGAACATTGAGAAAGCATTCCAACCAGTCCAGTCCAAGGTCATAAATCTGATATTAGCCCATATGACTGATACCAGTCTATAAAGTCTCCTTCCAACTCATGAAGCATGTGCAATGACATCAGGACAACCACAGGCCAGTGGGTGCAGGTCTTGTGTGTCCAGCGGCAGTAGAAGCATCCTAGCGCTGGCAAGGTTCTCCTCATGGCTCCTCATTTCCAGGGCTCAGGGTCCATCAGCAGTATCCATTGTGGTAGAAGCTTCTCAGCACTGGCAGGGGTCTCTCTATGGCTTTTTGGGCTTCAGAGGTCTGGTTCCATCAGGGTAAGCGCATGTGGCTTCTCAGGTTCCTCTCTAGCTCCCAGGACTCAGGGTCTATGCTCCCATCTTGTCCTATCAGTCAAGCGTCTCCAAGAAACTGAGTCTATAGTCCCTCACCTACAATTGGGAAATACCACGAGATTTCCCAGAATTCTCAGAGAAAGCCATTCCCACACAGAGGTCTCATTGGTCATCTTCAGATTGACAGGCTAGACTCCACCCCTACACTCCCAGGGCTGAAATTGACACCAAACTACATGACCTCTACAGTTTCCTATGTGTGATTTCAAGTTGCTGTTGTTCATTTGATTCTATCTAGATAATTCCTTAAAAGATTCTAATGCTCAAACCAATGTTCTTTACCATTAAACAAAACTGTTTTTTGGTTTTAAGAAGACTCAAGGTGATATTTGTTCATTTGAAAGCTTTATTTGTAGCTTATGTGTCCCAAAATAATTTAAACCAGTTTCAATTTTATTTTTCCTCCTTTAATAACCACTCAGACCAGAGTTTGGGTCTGATTGATCAGGAATCTGAAGACTTTTCCCCCTTTTTTTTAAATTAAATTTTTATTATGACTTGAGTGCAAGCTTACAAGTAGCAACTTGTTTTCTGTTCAACCATACCTACATAATTCAATTTGTGATACTGATTGCAAGTCTGCTCTTTCTGTTTCCTCCTTGGGGTTTACCAGATCCACAGACATCCTTCTTTCCAATCCCTTCCTGCCTTCTCAACTTTATCCCTAGACAAATGCTGCCCTTTGGTCTTGTGCGGTTATTTGTTTGAAGGAGTACGCCCTCCCTGGCGTTAATGGTCACTTTCTAGGCTTGTCTGTGGTAGCCTAATAGTTATGCATTGGACTGCCAACTGCAAGGTCAACAGTTCAAAACCACCAGCCACCCCTCAGGAGAAAGTGGAAGCTTTCTATTCCTGTAAAGAGTTGTAATCTCAGAAACCCTCCTAGGCAGTTGTACCCTGTCCTGTGGGGTCTCTGTGAGTGGGAATTGACTCAATGGCAGTGAGTTACTGGCTGAAAGCTGACCCATGGGGTGAAGAGTGAGTAGAAGCCACAGTTGATCTGGTTGAGAGAGCAGGGCATCAGTCTTTATCTGACCAGCAAAAGATTCTTTACTTTGAACTTGGGAAGTTCATAAGCCCTGCCTATGTGAATACATAAACCCTATGAAGATGGCTTGGAATGCTTTAATTCTACTGGTTTTCAACATAGCTGCACATAGCTTAATAGACAGACATCAGGGCTTTGTGGGATTGGGAAGTCCTGTAAGCAACTTTGTTCCCAATAGGAGGAAAAGGATTGACCTTTATACTCTCCATCAACCAACCAGCCATTGCCTGGCTATTCCTCCCAGAAAGGGCCATGATCTTGGCCCTAGATAAAATAAGACTTTTTTTTTTCTTTTGCCAGAGAATGTGAATAGCACCCTGACTTTTGCCACTCTGAGTGGGGAACTAAAGGCCAGAAAAGCAGAGGATGGAATTATCCTGGACTTGCCTCTTTATCCGGCTCACCGCCAGGTCAGCACTTTCTAATTATTGTCTTAAACTGTGCACAACCAAAAACTTGCCTGCTTTTTAAATGGTTTCTTATTTCTTTCCCATCTAGGACTTCCGTGAAGTAAAAGACTTAATAAAGGTTAGTTTAAGAAAAATCAAAATCAGGGTTGAACCCCGGTGGCATAGAGGTTGTGTGTGGGACTGCGGCCCACAGGGCTGACGGTTCAAATCCAGCAGCAGCTGGGCCTCCTACTCCCACCAGGGTAGTGAAGCCAAAAAAAAAGAAAGAAAGAAAAAGAAAAATCAAATTTGAACTCCTGTGATACGGTTATTTGTTCTTGTTCAGACGCAGAGTTGGTTCAGTGGATTCCACAACGCAGTTCTCCAACTAGTCTAAGTGTGGATGAGTGGTATGCAGTGTATTTTAGGCCTTCATTTTAATAATGAATATTAATATTTGGTGAAATGTTTCCTTAACTCTTTTAAAAATTATTATTATTACTAGCTGGGAGTTAATACATATATCATTCCATAGTTCAATCATGTCAAGTAGGATTGTACAATTGTTACTACAATCAGTTACCAAATACTCTTTTTCTTCCTTGACTCCGTCTCCCTTTTCCCTTCCCCCTCACCACTGTTACCCACCCCCAGACCTCACACCCCAAACCCTATTCTACTCCCTGTCCTGACAGGCTCATCACCCTTACCTCTTAGTGGTTGGCGTTAGCCTTGTAGTAGAATGAGGACAGGCAGCTGAAGATGAAAGGCCAAGTACTGGAGTTAGGAAGAGAGAGAGAGGGGCTAAGCCCCGGTGGCATAGTGGTTGTGCACAGGACTGTGGCCCACTGGGATGGAGGTTCAAATCCAGCTGCACGGAGCAAAGACTGGGCCTCCTACTCCCACTACCAAGGGCAGTGATGCCCAAAAAAACAAAAAAAAAAAAATAAAAAGAAGAAGAAGAAGAAGAAGAAGAAGAGAGAGAGAGAGAGAGAGATTAGGACATCTGCAGAAAACCAAACTCTCCAGGGTATTGAATTTCTGTCCTCCTCTAGTGAAGAGGCTAGGCATGAACCTGGGGCAGGGTCATGCAAGTTCAGGTGTGAGACATGGGGATTTCTTACAGAAAAGGGTTATTCTATGAAACCCATGCAGACAAGGTAGATCTCCCGCAGCCCCCGATGGTGGTGAGGGTGCAGCCGAGGTAGAGGTGCTTTGGTGGAGGAAACAGAGATATTTTGACAGGAAGGACCCTATGCATAGCTCTGCTTCCTCATGGGACCTTTATGGCAATGACAGTAATAGTAGCAAAAATTGTAGTAATAGTAATTGTAATAGTGATAATAAAGGAAAACATTTTTAAGACCATGCGCTATGTGTTTCACACATCATGCTATGTAATTCTCATGGTCACCCCTTCAGGTGGGTCATACAATCTCCCCTGGGAGGTTTCTGAGGGCCTGGACTGCCTCTGCTGAGGATGCAGAGAAGGTGGGGTTGAGGGCTGGGCCATGGCAAGAGCCGTCCTGAGAAAAGACCATTTCATAAAATGGCCTTCTGAGGATGCCACTGGGGTGTTTCTCAGTGAATTTTCAATTATCAGCTTCATAGTTTCTTTAGAACTTTGCTCTAAGTTTTCTTTCCTGTTTTTTTCCCACATCCATGCCCTAATGGGAGTAGGAAGCCCAGCCTTGCTCCTGGAGAGCTGCTGCTGGATTTGAACCGTCAGTCCTGTGGGCCGCAGTCCCACAGACAACCACTGCACCACCAGGGCTCAGCTGCTCTAAGTTTTCAAAGACTAAAAACAACACTCGTGGATTCTGATATTACACTCAGCCCTACCTATGACTTAAGTTTCAGAAGACAAGTCAAATTTATAAGTAAACTGTTGGAAGCATGTTAGTTGGGGGATCCAGCCCCCAACTAGAATCCAATGGGTTCTAAGGGAAAGTTGAGTAATTGAAGGGAAGAAATTAAGAGACAGACAAAACTTGGGGGCGCTTCCCATACCTCCATTATGGTATCAGGAATCAGATCTGGGCAGGAGAGAGAAAATGTATTCTTACATAACTTATATAGTCTCTGGCATGCAGCCTTCCTAATTACAGGTAGCCACATGGCAACAGTACCTTAACCCTAGAGGCCCCTGAGTTCATTGGAGGAGTAACGTAGGTAATGCCAGTGTTATGGATCTGTCACAGCCAAACCAAGGGAAATAAAATGCTCGCCAAGTACCGCATCAAGATGAGTCTCCAGTCTCTGCTTCCATTCCAACTCCCCTGGGCCCTTGCCCAGGGGTATAGATGGTATAGATGCTGCTGCAGGTATCCTACATAAAATTCTTTGGTATAGATGCTGCTGCAGGTATCCTACATAAAATTCTTTTTTTTCCTACATAGAATTCTTAAAGCTATTTATTTATTTTTGGGCATCACTGCCCGCTGATGGTCATGGGAGCTACCCAGTTTTGCTCCTGGAGAGCCGCTGCTGGATTTGAACCGCCAAGCCCGTGGTCCGCAGTTCAATACTCAATCACTACGCCACTGGGGCTCAGCCTCGCTATTTATTTTTTTAATCACTTTATTGTGGGCTCTTACAGCTCTTAGAACATCCCATACATCAACTGTATGAAGCATATTTCTTTAATCTTCATGATAACTTTAAGAGGTAGGTATGATTTCCCCCTCTAAACACAGTAAGTAAAGTAAATCACAGTGATGAAGATTTTAGGCTCCTAGGCCACTTAGATGTGGGGCAAGATGTGTGTGTGTGTGTGTGTGTGTGTTTTATGGTCCTTTCTTAGACTCTTCCTCCATGAAGGAGTTGTGGATGTTGAGGCGTGGGGTAAGTAAGCTCTTGTGAATATTGGAGAGGAGGGGCTCCCATCTGAGGACCACTGAGAATAAGCTGAAGGACCTCTCGCTTTGGTAACTGGCCTTCCCTGCACACGAACCTGAGCCCCCAAATAGCACTAGACCTGTTGGGGACAAGGGACAATGACGGCTGGTCTCCAGTACAGGAGATCAAGGGCTTACCTCAGGGATGCGCCAGAGGGCTTTTGGGTTTGTCGTTACAGACTGCCATTGGGGACACGCTGGTCCAGGACATTTGCTATTCCCCCGATACCCGGAAGCTCCTGGTCCGGCTTAGTGATACTTACAACAGGTAAGAAGATTTGACCTCCAGGGCACAGAGGTCCAGCTGGGCCGTGGCCTGGCTGTGTTTCCGCCCGTCAGAAGGTGATTTCCCATCCCAGAACTTCTTCCGCTCGGCGCTGGGCAAGCTGCACCCGGCCTGTTGGACAGTCTGTGAAGTGCGTCTCTCCCCGCCCATCCCTTTACCACCCAGGGCTTTTCTGGAGGACCTGAAAGTCAACACGCAGGATCTGCCGCAAGCGGACAAATCGGGCAAGGTGAAAGGCCTCATTCTCACCGTGAAAGGAGAGTCTGGTGCGCAGAGCCACGCGTTTGACTTTTACTCCAGATATTTTGCGCCCTGGGTGGGTGTGGCCGAGGACCCCGTTACAGGTACGTGTTCACCTGGGCTCGGGATGGTTCCATGGTGGCGGAGAAGGGTAACACACAGCTGTTGAGATGCCCGTCAAGGGACTTCCTGGTGGTTTGGGTTTTGAGCCACCTTTGATTCTCTCTCTCCCCTTCGTCTGGATTGCTTGGTGTTTCCTCTGAAAGCACAAAATAAAAGACGGCATCATGGCAGAGGTACAGCTTAGTGCCAGGCAGCCTGGGCTGCCACCTTAGCTTTGTACTCTCACTCATGGGCGTGCTACTCGGTGCTTAAGTGTCCGTCTTGCATCCCTTCCCTCTAATAGATGATACCTGCTTGGGTATGTCAACACAAAGCAGTTAAGTGCCTGGGACATAGTAAATACTCGATGACAATTCTCTCTCTCTCTCTTTCTTTTTCAAACCATCACCTTTAACACAACTTCACGGCCTCCTTCTCTCCTCACCGGCCTTCAGACCTCTGGCAAACCATAAGCTATTTTAATCATGACAATGAATGAAACTGGCTTCCAGAATCAGCCCTTGCTAGTTTGTAATTTGCAAAATTCAGAAACTGATTCTAATAGCTTCCCAAAGCCCTTTGTTCCTTTTTCAGGAACAGGCTTCGTATGAATCCTGGTGGTATCTCCGACAACTAGATTAGGCTTGGGCCTCAGATGGTGCTTAGTGGGATAGCATTCCTTTCTCTTTTAAAATTGAATACTTTTATCAGGGCCTCTTACACTCTTATCACAATCCATACATTCATCCAGTGTGTCAAGCACATTTGCACATATGCTGCCAGCATCATTTTCAAAGCATTCTCTTCCCACTGATATCCCAGCTGATATCACCTCCCCATTTCTTCGCCCTCCCTCCCCTTCCCACCTTCCCTGACAAACCCTTAGTAAGTTATTTATGATTTTCATATCTTATACCATCCTCTGTCACCCCTCGCCCACTTTTCCGTTGTTCAACCTCCTGGGAGGGGGTTATAAATTGATCCTTGTGATTGATTTCCCTTTATACCCCCACCTTCTCCCTCATCCTCCTGATATCTCTACTGTCATTGCTGCCCTGAGGGATTTATCTATCTTGGATTCCCAGTGTTGTGGGCTCTTATCTGTAGCAGTGTTCATGTTCTGGTCTAATCTGATTTATAAAGTAGAATTGAAGTCATGAAGAAGGAAGTGGGGTGAAGGAAGCACCAAAGAACTAGAGTGCTGTACTGCACCCTGACTGGCTCATCTCTTCCCTGTGACTCGTCTGTGAGGGTATGTCCAATTGTCTACAGATGGGTTTTGATGTCCACTCCATGCCCCACCCCCCATCCACATTAGATATGATTTTGTTCTGGGTCTTAGATGCCTGATACCTGACCCCATCAATACCTCATGATCACACAGGCTAGTGTGCTTATTCCATGGGGACTTTGTGAGCCATGTGAACTAGATGGCCGCTTGTTTATCTTCAAATTAAGACCCCAGATGCTATATCTTTTGATAGCCAGGCACCATCAGCTTTTTCACCACATTTGCTTTTGCATCCATTTGTGCCTTCAGCAATTGTGTTGGGAGAGTGAGCATTTCAGAATGCTGAATTACTAAAACAAAATGTTCTTGTGTTGAGGGAGTACTTGAGTCAAGGTCCAATGTCCGTCAGCTACCCTAATTCTTAGTATATAGATATAAGAACATAGATCTATTTCCCTAGCCTTATATATAAATGTATTTTTATATATATGTACATGTCTGTATTTAGGCCTTTATAAATGTTCTTTGCTCCTGGTTCTTTCCTCTATTTTCTTTTTACTTCCCTCTTATCCTACTATCATGTTCAGTCTGCATTAGGCCTCACTGCTATATTGCTCTTGATTAAGCCCCACTAGGCCTTCCTTCCACTGATTTTAGTTCACTTGCTGTTCCCTTGTCCCTATGTTGGTTCCCTCTCCACCCCCACCCTGTCCTTTCTCTCACCTCCCCTTCTCCTGCATCCCCCGGAACCATTGGGCCTATTCTTTTCCATCTTGAAATTATTTATCCTGTCTATCTTATCTAGATAGACATGCAGATACATTAATAAGTGCAAACACCAGGCAAATCCAAATATAACAACAAAGGAAGTCAGAACCAACAAAACAACAACAACAAAACTAAAAAACAAAATAACAATAACAAAAGTCACTGACAAAAATGGAAAAGCCTATAAATAGTTCAAGAGCTATTTGTTGGCCTTTACGAGTGTTTTCCAGTTGAGTCTGATGGAGTGTCACACTTTGTCTCCCAAATCTATTTTTGGTGTTCTCCAGGGGATTTCATCCCTCAGCTCCCCCTGCTGCTCTGCTGCATGCCCTCAGTGCCTCACCCAGTGTGATGGGGCCAGACCAGGCACTATTCCCACACTGTCTCCAGTGCTGTTCCCTGCAACGTCATGCATGGTTCAGTGAGGGGTCCCGTGTCTTGTTGTGTGTCCCATGGTGGGGCCTGCCCTACAGTCCTCCCCGTGCTTTGTCTGCTTTGAGCAGGAACATTGTCCTCAGGCTCGGTGGGTCAGGATGTCCTCCAGGGATATCAGGGGGAGGCCAGCCTCTGATACACTTACAGCAAGGGTTCAACAGGCAGTTGTGCAGTGATAATTATTATTTATTATAATAACGATATAGAGATCATGACAGAGAGAGAAAGAAACAATAAGAGTCAGACATACATAACATCAGGGTAACATGTTGGTGGTCCGTGTGGAGTGGGAGAGGGAGAGAGGATTACATGGTGAGGGAGAGGACCTGAGAGCGTCGGTGCTCAGGGATAGAAGGGAAGCAGAAGCGACGCAGGAACAAGAGTCACAAGTGAGAGTCAAACATTAATTTTCCCCGTTTATGTAGCCTAACGGGACACATGATTTCTCTAGTCATCGGTCAGGACATGCCACAAGCAGGGACTGTCTTAAGGGCTATAAGATGATAATGGTTTAGGGTTGCCTCATGACTAAGAGGAGAGGGATGTGATA
>PVJH01036374.1:0-18847 GCA_004026705.1 Nesogale talazaci | reverse complement strand
GCACAAGGGCAGGCTTGCTGATGTGTGACCCTCCCCTGGTTCAGGATGCCAGAGACTCGTGTCTGGCCCCCACGTGCAGAGGTAGCCCTGCCCCGGCATTCTGTCTGCACGTGGCCCACTGCCCTCCACGCAGGGACCCTGCATCCCACCGAGCACCTGCTGTGCTGCTGGGGGACTCTTAGGCACCTTTGTCCAGGTGGGTCGCAGCATGTTCACTGGGGACGCTTTATGGGCCACACTTGCTCAACCCTGCAGGCTGAGCTGGCCCACGTTACATGCCCGGCAGTAAGCCAAGGGCAACAACACCAACCACTGCAGAGAGAGAGCTCTGCTGGGTGAACCAGGCCAACTAGTTGTACGCAAAAATCAAAGATGCAGATGGACCCAAACCCTGCAGTCTGAACTGGGAGAGTGCTTTACCCACACGCACACCCTTTGCTGCCGCCAGCCTATCCTGCGGGGTTTCCCGATCGCTGCCTCCCAACATGTGGAGGCCACGTGAGTGCTTTCTTAGGGTCTGCTTCTGGAGAATCCCTAACTGGGATACACAGGCACAGGTGCTCACACAGACACACACAGGTACACACAGACACACAGGTACACACATAGACACACACGGTACACACGTAGACACACACACAGACACACACAGGTACATACGTAGACACACAGACACACACAGGTACACACATAGACACACACACAGACACACACAGGTGCTCACACAGACACACACAGGTACACACAGACACTCAGGTACACACATAGACACAGACACACAGGTACACACAGACACACAGGTACACACGTAGACACACACGGTACACACGTAGACACACACACAGACACACACAGGTACACACGTAGACACACAGACACACACAGGTACACATGTAGACACACACAGGTACACACAGACACACACAGGTACACACACAGAGACATACAGACACATGCAGAGACACACACAAGTATGCACACAGAGACCCACACACACATATACACACAGACACACATGTATACACACAGAGACAGACACACACATGTATACATGCAGAGACACACGTAGACACAGCTCCCCCCACCTCCCCCCATTGCATGAGATCAGGCCAGGGAGCAGGAGGAAGCGGGCAGCCTCTCTCCAGGAATAGCCGTTGGGGAGGGCATGGCCTGACCCCGTGGGGCCCAGCGAGGCGGCCCTTCCTGGGGGCTCAGAACCAGACTCCCACCCCACTCCATGACCCATCTGCCTCCCTCAGATCCGCATTCTCTCACCTGGCTCCTACAGCACAGGGGCTGGTGTCTGAACCATGACTGAAAGGGCCTAGGCACAGGGGCTGCCCTCCTAGGCCCAAGGACGGGCTCTCGCCCACGGGGTGGTCCTAGCCGGCCAGACTGCAAGGCGAAGCCGGGGAGGTGCCAGGGGCTGAGGGTCTGACCATGGCCGGGACTCTGGCCGGACGCCGAGGGCATGGTCGGATGGTTAGGTCTGGAGGAAGGAACATGTGGATGCAAAGTCCCAGGGGCACAGACAGATGGCACCCCACCCCAACACCTCTGCCCCTCGGCTCCCCATCTAGGGACAGAGGCCCTGCCTTCTCTGGGACTCAGGTGACCGGCCTTGATGAGGGTCTTAGAGGTGAACCCGTCTGGGACCCCAGGAGGCCTTTGTCACCTGGGGGAACTTCTTGACTAGGCCAAGAGGAGCCAGTCCTGAAGGGCAGGGAGGCTGATAGGTGAGCAGGTGGCCAGAGAGGTGAGCCTACACTCGCTTTCCCTGGGGGAAGCTGCGTCTCTTCTCTCTCTCTCTCTCTCTCTCTCTCTCTCTCTCTCTCTCTCTCTCTTCCCACTAGGGTCAAGGCATCCACGAAGCCTGGCCACCCGCCCAGAGTCAGTTCTGACCCAGGAGGCCCGGTCGGGGCTTTACGGGAACAGACAGCCTGGTCTTTCTCCTTCAGGGTGATAGGTGGGCTTGAACTGCTGCAGCCTGACGCATGGGGCCACCCGAGCCCCTTCAAGTTCCTACGGGTGTATGCTCCTCCCTCCTCCACCCTGCCACCAGAGGTGGCTCTGGGCTGGTGGGTTGTTGGGCTGGTGGGCACCCAGACAGGGAGGCAGGAGTTAGTCCCTCTGATTCCCCCACTAGCCTGGGCACAGAGGTGGCACCCACCTAACCCCATGAGTGCTGTGACCCTGGGGCACACATCTGGCCCTCTCCAAAGTAAACACTTGGGGGTTGAATCGCCTACCCTGACTCTACTGAAGGGCCTCCCTGCCTCAGGACAGTTCTGGAAGCTTATCAGGAATCTGCTGCGATTTCTCAGGCCCCAGGACTCTCGAGACTGGCTGGTCAGTCAGGCCCGTGTAGCCAGACTGAGTGACCAGCCCGGCACGGTCCCTGCCCTCACAGAGCACATAGTCCAAGGGAGGTGCCGCTGGCTGAGAAAGTTAGTCGTGGGCGTGAGGGTGATGGTTTGGCATGGCTGACAGAGGGGGGGAAGCAGTCAATGCCCAGGCCCCAAGGAGGGGCAGGCAGCAAGAGCTCTGGTGAGGGAGGGGTCATGAGGGGTCATGAGGGGCCTGGCTGGGCCTGCCTTGGGCTCCTGCCTCCAGGAGTCCGGTCCTTCAACCACATCTGCTCACAGAGACAGGAACGGGGTAGGGGGCACCTCTGGCTGCCCTGGTTGTACCCCAGAGATGCGGCCTGGCCCACCCTCCCCCAAGGAGGGACATTAGACAGTCCCACCCCCACCCCACCCCCGCCCCCAGCCTTTCAGTGCCTGGTCCTATCTTTCTGTCTCCCGTCCCTGGCTGGTAGCAGTGCTGCGGTCTCGCCCAGGGCCCGCCCCGGAGTGGGGCAGGGGTCGTCCACACAGTGTCAGGGATGGAGTCCAGGCCCCGCCCATGGAGTGACCTGCTGGCTGGCTGGGCCCAGTCCTCAGTGTTATGTAAGGAGCCTCCTTTGTGTGCTGTGATGCAACGAGCCGGTGTTGTAACCCTTGGCTTCTGTGATGACCATGCGTCAGGACACAATCTCCAAGATCCATTTCCATCGGAGGCGTCAGGAGGTGAAATCAGCAGAGATGAAGACCGAGTCAAATTCCTGCCGGGGAGCTTCCCTCCCGCAGGACCCCTGGCCGCTGGACCTGTAAACCCGCACTGAGCAGGAAGCCTCCTCTTCCTCTTCCTTTCCCTCTGGGCCCAGGGGGCTTCAAGTGCAGATGGGGGTGGAAGCCCATCCTGTGACCCACGAAGCTTCAGGGGCCCCATGTCACCGTCCAGAAGCAGGAAAGAGCCTTCCTTCTAGAGCCGAGAGCTCCTCGGGGGGCTCCGGGAGATGGAGGGTTCTAGAGACCAGAGCAACAGGGAGCCGCAGAGCCGGCGCCCCACCTCTTAAACTGAGAGAGGACACAGCTCCGTGTGTCACAGCGCCGCCCCAGGGAGACACCCGCAGGAGCTGCCTGTTAGAGACCGCGGTCCACACTTACATGACGAGGCGCCTCATTTCCAACCCACACTGGCCACACGAGTCACACGGACCAGGCAGTTGCCCCCCTGCCCCGTGCAGGGAGAGAGTGTTTTCATCACGGTCAGCCGGCCAGTTCCCTGGGGACAGCTGGCCCCGTCTGCAGAGGCTCTGAGCCGCCCACCCACCCTGCCACAGAGGGGCTGCTCTGAGGCCCACCTGCCCTCTCTGCTGGGAGGGGGGGGGGGGCGGGGCTGTGCCTCAGCTCTGAGGTCAGACCTCTGGTGAGCACTGGCCCCTCCCTAGTCCGAGTTTGCAGGGCCGAGGCTGGAGGTGGGGAACTTGGCTGGGGGTGGGGGTGGAGGAGGGGGGAGATTCTCTGGATCCTTGCTCCCTGGTCAGGGTGACACCGTGGCTGACGTTGCTCAGGGGCTGCTGGGGAAGGAGCCCCTGTTCCCTGCCCTTCTAGAGCTCTCCCTGGGAACCTGGACCTGCTGACGTCACTGTGATGCCAGCCACGGCCTGCACAGTGGAAGGACAGCCTGGGCTGTGTGCTTTCGCAGGTTTCCAGGGCGGCCAGACTGGCAGACAGAGGGCAGGGCAGATGGCTGGTAGCCTCTTGGGACCTCTCCCACCCTGCATTGTTCTTGCCCATGACAGAGGTGAGCCAGTCCCACTGTGGGCACTGCCAGGGCTGCCGTGGGGCTCCCTGGGGTGAGGCGCCCTGCATGCCAGGGCCCTGAAGGCTGATGGTCAAGGGGAAACCAGCTCCCACACATCGAACCAGAGGCACACGGTCACAATGGGGAAAGCCAGGTGACAGATCAAAGACAGGCCCACGCCGGGGGTGGGAGCACCAGGAGGGGAGAGGCCCAGGCCCAGCTCTTCGCTGGAGACAGACTTCGTATCAACACAGACCCTGTGTCCTGGGACACGTTCTCACCCCTGGCCTGCCAGCCGTGATCAGAAGGCAAACAAAGACACAGCCACGTCTCAGCCCACTCGTCCGTGGCCAGGAGGGGACGGTCAAGGCAGGGGTGGGAAGGGACTGAGAGCTGTTTGGAGGGATGTCCTTCCTCTCAAAGAGCAGGAGGGAGAGTGTCCACATTATCTCAGGTGAAGGCCAGATCATCGGTGCCGCAGCCCGTGGGGGGAGCCACCAGTTCCTTCCCGAGGGCCTTGCCCTGGAAGAATGGTAGGGGGGTTCAAACAGCCCCATCCACGCACTGGGTGACTCAGAAGCCTGGGACAGTGTCCTGCTCCAGGTTCTCCATGTGGGTCCCTTTCTCAGAGTCCATCTGAAGCCCGTCTGCTCCCACGACCGGCTGCGATGAGCAGTCTTCCGCTTGTGTACACACTTGAATGAGACATGGGTCATATTTACCCACACGGCCAGGTAGACACCCATGTGTGTCTCATTTTAGCTATCTGTGATGTCACTTCTGCTCAAACACGACTATAGCATCAGGACTGGGAGCGCGAGTAGGGTGTGTGTGTGCTATTTTAGCAAAGTGAGATTAATCAGATGATGAACTGTTGGTGGATGCAGAGTACTGAGTTCAACGCCACACGGGGAAAAAAGGGATGGGCGGATTTAGGTGTGTCAACAATTGATGTGACATTATGTTGACTTTCCTGCAGGGAAAAATGAACTTTCACCAAGCGTACCCAGAACAGTTTGTACTTCTGAGGCTCCCTTTGTAATGTGGGTTCTGACTACAAAGTAACAGTTCTGATGATCCCTTTGTAACCTGACTACAAAGTAACAGTTTTGATGATCCCTTTGCAATGTGGACTACAAAGTAACAGTTTTGATGATCCCTTTGTAATGTTGGCTACAAAGTAACAGTTCTGATAATCCCTTTGTAACCTCGACTACAAAGTAACAGTTCTGATGATCCCTTTGCAATGTGGACTACTAAGTAACAGTTCTGATGATCCCTTTGAAAAGTCCGACGACAAAGGACAAGCAGGAAGGGTGTCCTACAGGAAAATGGAATGATACAGAAACACATTTTACAACAGTGGCTATATTTTATTTTTAGAAACATCTTTCATCTCTCATATGTCATCATTCAGACACTTCTTTCCATTCTTTCCTCTTCCCAAAATGTCAATGATTCCATCTCAATCGGATGCTGCTGAGCAATGTCGCTTCCGCATAATCAGGTGCATGGCCGAGGCTGTCTCGGATCACGGAGGATTGAGAGTCTTCGGTCCAGGGGTTACCTGTTGGGCGGTAATTCTAAACCACTAGCCGGCTCTGCTGGGCAAAGAGGCTTTGAAAAAATTGTTTCATTGGCACATGATCACAATGAACTTTGGAACATTTCCTTTTCCCATCGTCATTCAATCGCCTTCAGAATGAGTTGTGCAAACACACTCATTGTAATCACACTGTTCTAGTGCCCTCCCCCCCACCTACAGACCCCTGCCTCCATTACCATCTCTGTGTATCGCTCCTTCTGTGCTTCACCAACGGGCAGACCCAGCAGAAACAACGAAGGACTAGAGGAAATGAAGTGGTTCGGACCAAACAATAGCCGTACAAAGCTCTTGAGTAAGCTTTCTTACCTTGAATAAGGAAAAAGAGACCACCATCAATATTCAAAAAGCCAGGGAAGATGTTTTTGTCATGGAAAAGGCAGCAGACCCTGGCACCTTGAGCAAACTCAGACTGGTCTAGCAGGGAGGCCAGCTGACGGGGTCTCATGCTCCGTCCTTGGTAATGGGGGTGACCCTGACCTGTGTTTGATAACAAGGCTCCTGCTGCAGGCCCGTGCCTGTGGTCAGTGGGGGTCTCATCTGAGTAGATGCGCTGCAGGTGGGCTTGGGGCTCTCACCATTCTCCAGAGCCTCCCACAAACGGGGTGTTCACAATTGCAGCTCTGAGATGTTCCCTCCGTCACATTGGGGTTCTGTTAGCATCCTCGTTGGACCCCGAGGGCTGGTGTGCTTCCTCCGCGTGGACTCGGTTGACCCCTCGCTGAGACGGCTGCTTGTTTGAACACAAGCCTTTAGGACGCCAGACACCATCCCGATTGATAGCAGGGCACCCTCTGCTCTCCTCCCCACACTTTGCTGTGCGCCCCAGAGTGAGGTTTTTCTCCCACGGAGAGTGACAGTCTGGAAACTCACAGGGGCAGTTCTGCCCTGTCCGATAGATGGGTCACCGTGAGTCAGCATTCCCCTCGATGGCAGTGGGTGAGGGGCCGTGGTGAGCCTCCTGCGGTGCCCTTTGTGAATTAAAAGAAGCGATTTCAGCACTGGGAATCCAGCACCCCAGCTTATTTTCCGTAGCAAAATCTCACGCTCCCACCAGGGTACAGCTGGTCTCTCCTGACTTTGTCAACCCGGTTCTCCTGCTAGATTGAAACTGTCACAGAGGTTTGTGCTTGTGTGCTCAGGTACACCTGTCCCAGACGGGTGTCCTGGAGGCGCTGAGCAATAGACTCTTCCCTGAGTCTCTTCACGCCGCGTCCTGAACGACAAGGTGCCTTGGAACGCACCTCCCTCACGCCGTGTGCTCTGCACGCTGCCGGGTACAGAGGCCACATTCTGTGAGCAGTCGTCTTGGCCACTTGACAAACACACTGATAAAACAACACACACACACACACACACACACACACACGGCGAAGCCCTGTGTAAACCCATCAGCTAATGTAGCTCTCACTTCTGAATCTGCTGTTTCTCCCTTTCTCAGAGGGTCCTGACTTTTGCCACTTTGAAATGAGGCCCTGAACATACTCACCCACCAGCGGTCAGGACCGAGGCATGTTCCTGCAGGTGAGCGGGCGTGTCCTAGCCCGTGATGTCATAGGAACACACACTGAGGCGTGGGATTGTACCCTCCCTCCCCCCTCCCCCCACCCCCCAGCCGGTGGTCTCGCTTCTGCTTGGAGCTGTGGGTTGTCTGTTTGCAAGGAGGGTCTGCCCTTTTCACTTCTGATCCCTTTGGAAGTGCATGGGGAGGCTGGTTATCCCCAGGTCTCCCTGGGAACTGGACCTTAATGATCACCAGAGCAGCAACAGTCCAAAGGGAGTCTGAGGGGGGGACTCAAAAGGGGACAAAGATTTCTATCTCATCCTCAATGTTCTGTAATCTTACTAAAGATATTTTTGATGTAAGGAAATATCCATGATAAAAAGTTTAATTTCATCTGTAGACCAAGATGTGTGTGTGTGTGTGTGTGTGTGTAATCAGTTTCTCAGACTTTATGTAAATAGTGAGGCACTTGATTTGCAATTTTTTCCCCCTAAAGACTTTGTCATAGCCTCCAACTCCCACCCACGGAGAGTAGTGATGCCCCCCCCCCAAAAAAAAGACTTTGTCATGGGCTAAGTCCCGGTGGCATAGTGGTTGAGTGCTGGACTGGGGCCCACTGGCTTGGCGGTTCAAATCCAGCAGCAGCTCTCCAGGAGCAAGGCTGGGCCTCCCACTCCCATCAGAGGGCAGTGATGCCACCCCCCCCCCCAATAAAAAGACTCTGTTAGCTGGTAAAGGTGAGACCTCCCTGAGAGAATGTCCACCTTGGGGAGACGTTGCTCAAACCATACTGGACTGACCTATGTGTCACGGGTCTAGGTGTGCTCACTGTGCTGTCAGCAGGTAGCCCGTGGTCGCTTGTTTACTAAGATCATCAGCTCTTTGCAGGCCGTTTGGGATGTAGGTAATGAATCACCCTTTCCTTGTGTCAACACACATCCCCCATCCCTCCGTGGCTTTCTTTTTCCCTTTCAGTTTTATCACCACATAATCCACATCAAACAATTCAATCAAGTCAAGAAGGATGGATAATCATCACCACAATCAATTTCAGATCATACACACACACACACCATGACTCGAAGAGGTGTAGGTCTACTGGAGACCCCCCCCAAAACACCTGTAAGATAGTTGGAAAGGCAAATGCCCTACATGTGTCAGGAAGGTGGGTCCACTACATTGCCACATCATTAGAACAAACCATCCTTGAACTGAGGTAAGATCTAAGTAGAGGCCCAAAGCCTATCTGCTTCCTTCTTGAATTTGCCTACATACACACATATATAAACACATACACATATCTACCTATATGCACTTTTTCTTTCTCTTTTTCATTCCCCCCTTTTTGCCCACTATCACGTTCACCCATAGTTCACCACTCTGATACGATTTGATTGAGTAACCACAACCAGAAAAGCTATCCCCTGGTCACCGTCCATTTTAGAACCCAGTACCCATTGTTATTGACTGCCTGCTCTCTCTCCCACCCCTCCCCTCCCAGGCCCGACCGGAACCATCCATCGGTCTAGTGGCTGTCTCCGTAAGCTGTCCACCCTGCTCATCTTGTATAGATAAGCACCAAAAAAACCCAACAACATACAGACAATAACCAGTCTAACAGGATCCAGACATTGAGAAGATGTACCGTCTCTCTCTCTCTCTCTCTCTGTTATAGACCATTGGTCCAGCCCCTGTTTCTTTTCTTTTTTTTTTTTTTTTTGGTGGGGGGGGCATCACTGTTCTCCGGTGGTGGGAGTAGGAGGCCCAGCCCCACTGCTGGAATTGAACCTCCGTGCCAGTGGGCCGCAGTCCCGCGCACAACCACTACGCCACCGGGGCTCAGCCCTGCAGCCCCTGTTTCTTTCAGGGGTACATGCCCCGGTCCAGTTTGTCTAACAACACACAGTCTTCGGCATTTGTGTCCACAAGGGGAGCACCTAAAAGTCCCCATCACTATTCCTGCAGTCAGGGACAGAGTGGTCTAGTGCCCCCTTCCCGTGCCTCCCATGCACCTTTAGACTTTCAGTGTGGCCCCTTATGGGGTGTCAAGTGCTGCCCACCCCCCACCCCAGGTCAGAAATCGACAATCTTGTGGCTTTGTTTCCATCTCTGGTCTGTTGCACTCCCCTCTTGGTTGGGCCCTGCGAGGGTGGGTCAGACGGGCTGCTGCTCTCGGACCTAGATCTGCAGTGCTTCCCCTGCTGAGAGAGGACATTGTCTCAAGCTGAGGCCGGTCCTGCCTTCATCTCTGGACCAAGCTGCTCGGAGCAGGAGCACCGTCCTCAAGGACGGCCATGGCGGGACGAGGTCTGCCCCACTTCCTCTTTCCCTGGTACCGCCGCTCTATGAGCAAGATCATCTCCCTGGTCTTAAGCCGCACCAACCAATGTCAGAAGAGAACATAAACGGAAGGCAAAATGCAGCTGCGTCACTTCATTACCGAAATGTATGCTGATCATGTCTCTCCGCAAGAAAGGAGATTTCTTTGCGTGGAGATACACAAGCATACTGATGAAGTGTAAAAAGCAGCAAACTGAAAATTGCCTTTGGTTACGTTCTTGGCCGATGAACTCATTCAACGTTGCAAAACAGAAGCATACTTGGTACAGTAAACAAGCACTGGATTTTGTGTCCTTGTGTGCCAAAAGCCTCGCTCAGGAATCCCAAGCACCAGGTCGCACACACCAGACAGACAGACGCAGTGGCCACGTGACTGGAAGTTTGCCGACCAATGCTGACACTTCCAGCTTGCTTGGCTAGCATGACATGACATGTGCGCCAGGTGGCCTCTGTGTGGAGACCAGACCCATTTTTAAGTTATAATCACTCGGTTTAAAAGGCAGGACACGGCTTTGTGTGAATTCCATGCAGGTGACAGGTAACCAGATAGCCTTGGCAGCCACGATGGGTTTAACTTGAAGTCCCTGGGTTCCGCGTGTCCCTGGGACTGGCTTCCCCCCGCTTGTTTACCAGGTCTGTGTTTGCGACATGACCAAGGACATGGCTGGCCCCGGGCCTGCAGGTGCTGGGTGTACGAGCCGGGCCGCTCAGAATGGACCAGAGGCCTGTCGTCTATCAACAAAACCTGCCCTTGACCAGTCCCAGCTCCTGGTGGGTCCACTTACATAATGGGCGGATGTGGCAAGAGTCAAACTCAGTAGAGTCTAGTCGAAGGAAACACGATCCTCCCAGGAGACCTGCTGGGTGAGGGGTTTGGATTACATGGGAGGAGACAGGTGTCCACAAGGGTGTCAAAGCAGTAAGAGTTTACAGCTTAAGCCACCGTGTGTGGGAACGCTGCTGACCCCAGTGAACTTGATTTCTGGCCAGCACACTCTCAGCACCCAGGTGAGGGGGGGGAGAGAGGGAAATGGGGGAGTGGAGTCCGATTTGTGGAGGCTCCGCCGCTCCCTTGACCCTCAGTGTTCTTTGTGTCCCGTCAGCCTGGCACCGCTGGGAGGGAGGGTGTCTCTGCCTTGTGTCTCCCCACCCCAATCCCAACACCCCCCCCCTCGCCAACCGCCCGTCATGCCCCAAGCATGCCCTCACCTTGCTCATAGGGTGCCTCATCTCTGACAGCAGGTCAGCCTGGAGTCCACAGCTCCAGCTGCGGAAGAGCCTCACAGGATATGCCCCGACCCTCAGAAGGGACACTGCGCAGCCCCCAGGGCCCCTCAGGACGGAGGCTCAAGGGTCCTGTCTGAATCTGGGGCCTTCCTCGCTGGCCTCAGCTGCCCCAGCGCTGCTCCCCACAGACTGCATGTCCAGTCTGGTCGCCAGACCTGAGTAGAACATCCAAGACAGAGTCACGTGGACAAGGGGCACCAGAGCCGGAGGCCGTCGGAGTAAGCTTGGAGGTTGAACCCTGATCAGATGAACACCCACAACCACACCTATGCTCCCCCCCAAAAAAAACCACACCCCAATTGTATAAACATCCAGCCGAGGGCCCAGAGGGGGAGGACCCCTTTCCCTGTCTCCCTGCTCCCTCTGGGAAGCCGAGCCCCTTTCCTTGACTGTTCTTGACCTGAGTGAAGCCTGCTGGAGTAAATCGGTGGATGTCTGTCTGTCTGTCTGGCTCAGAGCCTGCGACGCTCAGGAAAGACCTTAGTCACAGGGCGCCCAAGACGACCAAATCCTAACCACACCCAAGGGAAGACAACGTACCCCGGCTGTCTCACCTGTGAGTGTGAGCCCTTTGGGGGTCAAACGACCCTTTCACAGGGATGGCCTAAGACCATCAGAAAACACATATTTAGAAATAGACAAGGGGGCTGAGCCCCGGTGGCGTAGTGGTTGTGCGCGGTGACTGCGGCCCACTGGGACGGAGGTTCAATTCCAGCAGTGGGGCTGGGCCTCCTATTCCCACCACTGGAGAGCAGTGATGTCCCCCCCCCAAAAAAAAAAAAAAAAGACAAGGCTCCTCTGTCCGTCTCCAGGTGGGTCCGCCCACACGCAGAGCTGCTGATCTGGTGAGAGAGAAGCTATCTCAACCTTCGCACCCACAGTTGGCTTTTTACACATCCTGTCCCAAAATGTAGCGATGCAGTTGACTGTTAAGACCCATGCTACCCACGCTTCGAGACAAAATTTCATTTATTTGTCATTAGAAATCAAGGTTTCACTATATAATTACATGTTGTTTTTGTAATGCATCACTGTGCTCTCGTTCTGCTCGATTTGTAACAATGGAAACACATCCAACTGTCAATTATTTACATGACAATTCATAATAGTAGCAAACTGACTGTGATGAAGTAGCAACAAGAATAATTTTATGGTGTGTGTGTGTGGGGGGGGGGTCACCACAACGTGAAGGACTGTATGAGAGGGCCTCGGCCCGAGGAAGGTGAAGACCACTGATGCAGAGACTGCAGGATGCTGTCCTAGAGCAGAAGCTGACCGGTTGCTAAGGAAGGTCACCCTAGAGACTGCAGGTGACTGGCCCCGGGCAGGAGCTGACCCATGTCGGCTGAGCTCCGACTCTGACTCTGTCCTAAGGCGCCCAAGACGGGCCCAAAGGGAGGGTCTTCTCCGCACCACGGCCTCTTTTCCTTTCCTCCTCTTTCCTCGCTCCAGACCTTCCCCGGCCTCCAAGGGCACAGGCCTCCCAGCCCTCTGAGAACACTTCTCTCTGGTTACCAGCCCCTGCCCCTCTGTCCCCGGGAGAACAAGCCCCCCCTGGCACAGGAGCAATCTCAGGACCACGTGTGGATTTGGGGTCCCACTCGGCCACTCCCTGCACAGCCAGATCTGTCCTTGGAGCTGACGTTCTGAAGAAGAAGGAATGCGTGGCTAACATTCCAAACAGGGTCATCTGGGAAGTTCCCTGGGGAAGGTGACGTCAGACAAAGTCCGGAGAGAAGGGAGGGATCTGGCTGAGTGAGTGGACAGAAGTCCCAAGTCAGGAGCCTGCCTGGCACATTCTTGTTTGGGGAGGGGGGAGGGGAGGGAGGGAACAAGAGAGGTGTCAAGGAGGCACCAGGGGGCTGCCAGGGAGAGCAGGCAGCTCGTGTGAGAGCACCAGCCTGCTGGGGCGGTGAGGAGGCCACGGGAGAGACGTGGCCCGAGAAGGCAGACACGTTGTCACAGGGCTCTGGCCTGTGTGTACAGCTCTGGGGATGGCCCGCCTTCACCACTGTGGACTGTGTGTTCTGTGACACAGGACATCATGGGGTGGGGGCAGTTTGTGAACACCGTATTCTACACACGGGCTGCCTGGCCTCGGATTACAAACAAGTTGTATCCCCGAGTTATCTTGAAAAAGAATTTGCAAAAAAAAAAAATTAAAAGAAAGAATTTGGGGCTGATTCCCCGGTGGCGTACTGGTTGTGCGCGGGACTGCGGCCCACTGGGACGGAGGTTCAATTCCTGCTCACAGGAGCAAAGGCTGGGCCTCCTACTCCCACCACCAGGGCAGTGATGCCTAAAAAAATATATAAAAAAAAATAAAGAATTTGGGCATCCAAGGACCCGCCATGGCGCTGGTGACCCCGTACCTCCCGAGGGGCTCTTCCCTGCTGGGTCAGCTGGCGCTGGATCCTGGAGCCCCCCACGACTCCCGCTAGCCATTGAATGGGACTCTGTGTCCCCGAGTTATGAACAACTTTCCCGTCTCCTGACTCCATGGTGGCTGGGGACTCCGGTGCTCCAGCCATGCTCCCCATGCAAGCTCCATTTGCACTTAGGTCTCTCCATTCCGGGGGGCACGCTGGGGGTCCCCGACCTCCCCTTTGCGGGCGAGATGCCCCTGGGACACATCATGAGCCTGGATCTGGAGAAAATCGACCTGGAGTACATCACGCCCTGCCTGCACAAGGTCGGCTTCTGCTACCTGGACAACTTCCTGGGCAAGGTAGTGGGTGACTGTGTCCTGGAGCACTGCAACGGGGCTCTGCGCAACGGCCAGCTGGCAGGGCCCCACGCCGGGGTCTCCAAGCAGCACCTGCGCAGCGACCAGATCACGTGGGTCGGGGGCAACCAGGAGGGCTGCGAGGCCATTAGCTTCCTCCTGTTCCTCATCGACAGGCTGGTACTGTGCTGTGGAAGCCGGCTGGGCAAATACTTTGTCAAGGAGAGGTCCAAGGCGATGGCGGCTTGCTACCCGGGCAACGGAGCAGGTTATGCTCGCCATGTGGACAACCCCAACGGTGACGGCCGCTGTATCACCTGCATCGACTATCTGGACAAGGTCTGGGGTGCTAAGCCGCACAGTGGGGTCCTATGGATGTTTCCAGAAGGAAAATCTTTCATAGCCGATGTGAGCCCATTTTCGACAGACTCCTCTTCTTCTGGTCAGACCTCTGGAACCCACATGAAGTTCAGCCTCCCTACGCAACCAGATACGCTATGACTGTTTGGTGCTTTGACGCTGAAGAAAGGGCAGAAGCCAAGAAGAAGTTCAAGGATTTAACCAGGACTGCGGAATCTGCCCTTACTAAAGACTGACCGGAGTGTTGACATCTGCTGGCCGCATTGATGCTAGTGACCGTTCCTGAGCTCTTTTGAAGAGTAGATCCACAGATGGCCACTTTTGTAACTCAGTGACAAGAACTCTCCCGTGATTCACAGCCCTGTCTTGCGTGTGGAACTTCGTGTCTCCTCGCCAAGACTTCAATGACCGGCAGACACCGTCTTTGCCAACTTTGTAGCTAACTCCATAAATGCCTGCAGACAACCTTGATAGTGGATTTTGCTATCCCTGGCGGTCAAGAGGCGAGCATGACCCACAGGGGAGGGGCTGGTGCCCACTTGCACTTTATGTTCACTTTCTGATTTGAAAAGAGGAGATTAGCAGAAGGGGGCATGATGACAGATGCCACAGAGAGGCACCGATGAAGCCTCAACAGCAGAAGAAACAGAAATGTGTGCTATCTGAACGATTTCCAGATGTTCTTAATCCAGGGCTGTTAGGGCTTCTGGATAATGATCACAGCCTCAGGGCAGCATTTCCTCCAGAAAGGGCTGCTGTCAGAGTCATCAACCTCTACTGCCTTATGGGGCGGTCACTCCTTTTTCCTGATCCTATAGCTTGAATTTTCTGCCTCTGGCCATTTTCCTGAAAACGGACTTTGCTGGAAAAAAAAGGGGGGGGGACATTATTTTTCTTCTGTTTTCAATTTCTTTTTCTTTTCTTTTTTTTGGGGGGGAGGGCAATCACTGTTCTCTGGTGGTGGGAGTAGGAGGCCCAGCCCCACTGCTGGAATTGAACCTCCATCCCAGTGGGCCGCAGTCCCGCGCACAACCACTACGCCACCGGGGCTCAGCTGAATTTGAATTTAAATCAAAGGAAAAAATAAAAAAACATCTCTTGAGTAGTTTTAGGGCCAACTTCTGATAACAGTGTCAAAAAACCCGTGTCTAGTGATATACATTACAGGTGTGTGTATCGTGAACAATCTGGGTGGAGCTGGAAATGTGGATGCGTTCTTTTGCGCTGAGCGTGCCCCCATCTTTAGCAAAGAGCAAGGCTGCCCGGTTTAAGAAGGGCGATGGAGAGCAACACACAGAGCCTGAGAAGTGGCCTGCGCTGCACTTGGGCATAGTCTGCCGCTCACAGACTTGTCAGCACATGATGACTCCCTGCGGCACCTGTGGAAGGCACTATGGCAGAACTGTGGCACCCTGAGAACAGGGCGGGAGTGATGACTGCTCTTTCCTGGTGGGTCTGCCACGGCAAACGCGGCGGGTTCCACCCCCTCCAACGACTCCTGCTGTGGGAAGGTCACACATCCTGGTTTTCCGTCTCACGATGGTATTTAAAAAATCCTCTTAGTTTCTTGCTTGAAAAATCTCAGGAACATGAAAGAGCCAGACATATTTTCCAGGAAAAAAAATAAAGAATTCCAGCCGGCAAGCGGGAACAGTTAGGTCCAGTTAGTCTGGAACCTCGGGGAGCTAAAAGCTTGTCTTGGTGAGAGCCGGTGGGTAGCGCACGTACTTTTCTCGGAGGCATAAAGGGGGGTTAGAGAAACACTCCCAGATCACGAGGATGCCCTGAGGTGCAGCGAGAAGCAGGGGCAGCGGGCTGATGTGCCTCGAATTTTCAGCCACGGGGGTATGAACATATGGGCATTTGGACACTGCCCGAATGGACGCTATGTGGGAACATGAGAAGGCTGGGCTCCCCTCTTTACACGGCCCGCTGGGTGAGGTCACTCCTGCTCCATCATCCACTTCCCGGCAGGGTGGGGCCTGGGCTTGGCCCGACTCTGACCGGCCCTGGGCTGAGGCTGATGGCATTCCCGGGAGTTTCCAGGTCGGGGCGTCTGGATTCACCCAGCCCGACCACCTGCAGCTTTAGCGGGCGATTCGAGGCCACATCGCCGCCGTGGAGGCGGGAGGGCCCGGAAGGGCGCGCTCCCGGCCCGACAGCCCGGTCCCATCCCGCCGCGCGCGCCCCGCAAACCCCCGCCCAGCCGCGCACTCCCCACCCCGCCCCATCCGTCGTGCGCGCTCCGAGCTCCAGGCTCCGGCCTGGGGTCTGCAGCCCCCGGGAACAGCGCGTCCGGCCCCTGCGCGAAGCCTTGGCTGCTGCGAGAGCCCGGTCGGTGCTGGAGGCCGGCCCGCCGGGAGGGCTGGAAGGTTCCGGAATCTTGCCGGCTCCTTGGAAGTTGGGGAGCTGCCCTGCGCGAAGGCGCATGGGAGGAAAGGGCTCTGCGGGCCTCGCCGACGGAGAGTGGGCCAGGGACGGCCTCTGGCGGCAGACCCCGGGATAGCCGCCCCCCTTTGAAACATACGCTTGAGGGCTGAGCCCCGCTGGCGTAGTGGTTGTGCGCGGGACTGCGGCCCACTGGGACGGAGGTTCAATTCCAGCAGTGGGGCTGGGCCTCCTACTCCCACCACGGGAGAGCAGTGATGCCCCCCCCCCCAAAAAAAATTAAAGCAGTGATTCATCGCACAAGCAATATGTCATTGTATATTGTAAAGTACTTATTTTAATGACAAGTAAATGAAATTTTGTCTTAAAGCATGGTGTAGCATGAGTAACAGACTTAATATGACAGTAAACGACATGGCTACATTTTTGGGAGAAGCCAACATCAGGGTGAAGGTTGAGGTAGCTTCTTTCTCACTCGATCAGCATCTCTGTGTGCGGGTGCACCTGCCGGGAGACGGCAGAGGAGCAGTGTCTGTTCCTAAGACCATTGACAATGTGTGGTTTTCCAGGGTCATAGTGGAGCCCTGTACAAAGGTTCTCACGGGTTGAGAACCGTGGTCTAGAATGATGCTCACCGCATGAAAGGTGCTTGGGGCCGGGGGAGTCATCACAGTGAGCACGAGGAAGAAGAAAATGCTCTCAAGTTCATTGTGATGATGATTGTACAACTTTTAGAACATCTTTTTCTGTTTGTTTGTTTGTTTGTTTGTTTTTGGGGGGCATCACTGCCCTCAGGTGGTAGGAGTAGGAGGCCCAGCCTTTGCTCCTATGAAGCCCCTGATGGAATTGAACCTCCGTCCCAGTGGGCCGCAGTCCCGCACACAACCACTGTGCCACCGGGGCTCAGCCCATCTTTTTCTGTTTTTAAGAAACGGGAAAAGAAACACCTCTCTTTCCGTTTAGTCAGAATGGACGCCAGTGACTACAGGACAATTGAGAACTGCCCCTGTGAACTTACAAGGCTCTAACTGTTGACGGGAGTCCCGTCTTTGGAGGGAGCCTTGGCCTGGTGGTTTTGAACTGCCGGCCTCGTGGATCGAGGCCCAAGGTGTACCCACGATGGGGCTGGGGTTCCCCTTCCTTTCTGAGGGTGGGAGGCAGCCCTGGGACCCCAGCGAGGGCACCTGTGTGGGGAGGACAATGGTCTGAGGAGCTGCTGACAGTACGGGTGTGGCATTTGGAGATGAAACGTGAGGGCACCCGCTCAATGGTCCCCAGGCTCTGGCTCAAGCCCCCGGGGAGTGTGCCTGTGCTCCGGCACCCCCAGGCCTGAAATGCACCTCTTGGCATAAAGACTGCACCGCATGCCTGGCACACAGTAGACTTTTCATCACACCCTGTGAGGGGAGGCCAGGTAAGTGCGTGCACGGGTCGGGGAACGGACGCATGCAGTAAAATCGGACACGTGGTGGTTTCCTGCTGTGGCATTTTCTTGGCTGGGCATCCGCAGCTAAGCTCTGGGTCTCTGTCCGGCCAGAGGCCACATTCGCACCAGGTCGGCAGGGGGACAGGGTTGGGGACACAGCACAGCTGCAGATAGGAGTTCAAGGTCTTCCCAGAGAGTGCACATCTCTTGCTAATGGGGCTGGCAGAGCTTGGAGACAACGCTCCAGGAAGAGTCCAGGTCTTGTTTGCAGAGCCCGGAGGGGGAGGGGGGTTGGGCCTCCAGAAGTCGCTCTTTTAGAACATGGGGGGTGAAACTATTTGATTGAACCATTGAATTGTATAGAAAGTGAATCGTGTGCCACAAAGCTGTTTCCCCCCCGAAGAGCACAGTCAGATAATGTCCCGCTGGATCCAATTTCCACGCACAGGCCTGTGAGCGCCCTGCATTAGGTGTCCTTGCGTGAGTCTGAAGAGGAATTCACAGGCTGGTATTGGACATCTGGGCCAATTTCAGATTTATGGACTTGATCTGGGCTGGGATGTTTTCTTAATATACAATTGCTCTTTCATAGAAAGTTCTCTGTTGCACACAGATGAGTGTCTATGGATTTGTTTCTCTAGTCAACCCCGACTAATACAGGGTGTAAGTTTGATTAACAAATGCAGTGACTGGTCTCCCTCACAGGTGTGTAGACACTATCATATCTATCTAATAGCGTTCCATAAGCAGCCAGCAGACGTATCGTACACAGCGTCTTACTTCAAGATAGACCTGGGAGTGCTCTTTCGAATGATGTGGAATTCCTTTTCCGCCTCTCATTCCTGGCATAGCCACCCGTCCCACTGTCGCATTCAAAGTGGCCAACACCAGTCCATTGCTGTTCAGTAATGCCTAGGACTTTGATCTCTCGGGGTTCCATGTAATTCTTGATGACTTCCAGCTTGGGGGAAACCAAGATTCCAATCAGCCAAGGAGCGTTCACCAGCTTTGCTAGTCAGAGTTTCAATTCTGTGTCAGCTTGACCGAGCAGGACACTCAGTGGTTCCAACCTGGCCATCCTCAGTG
>PVJH01036373.1:0-18766 GCA_004026705.1 Nesogale talazaci | reverse complement strand
GACACAGATATGGATGCTGTGGCACTCATGTTCTTATGTTAATTTTATGATTGAAATGTAGGGATGGAGTCTGGCCTGTTAATCTGGAGAAAGCCATGGAGTAGCCGATGAGGCCTCTATGTGGACATGACTTTCACCTGAGACTTCTGGGAAATCTCACAATATTTTCCTCATGAAGATGAGAAACTATCTTCCCCAGTTGTTGGGAGTTAGTTTCAGAGATGATTAATCACAGGCAACACAGAATGGCAGCGTCTGGGAGGCTGGAGTAGCCGGTGGGGAAACCACATGACTTTGCCCTGATGGAGCCAGACCTCTGAGGCTGGGGCAGTCACATGGAGGCCTCTTCCAGTGATAAGTTGCTTCTGCAACCATGGGATGCTGTTGATGGACCCTGAGCCCTTGAATTGAAGAGACATCCTCATGTTGGTGCTGGGACCTTGTAGCCACTGACCTGTGACTTCATGAGTCAGAAGGAGACTTTATGGACTGATTTCAGGCATATGGGTTAATATCTGACTTGTGACTTTGAGCTGGACTAGGCTGGGATGTTTTCTCAATGTCCTGTTCCCCTTGAATATAAACTCAGTCCTTATATCGATATGCATGACTTTGAAATTTGTTGCTCTAGTCTATCTGGACTAACACGGACATGTTATTGTGTGTTTCTATAAAGTGATCTGTGTGTATTAAATGCCAAGCACATGGGATAGCTTATGGATGATTCAACTTCCTTTTCCACCATTCCACCATCTTTTTCTTTTCTATTAGGAGAGATGTGTGAGAATCTAGATTATAATAGGGAATCGGGTTACCTAAGGTGCAGTTATAATGTATATGCTGTTTTTATTCAAGTTCAGGATATCTGTCTTTTTAAACAAAATGTGGGATCCCTATGCTTGGAAATGAACTGACAGGACTAACAAAGTTTTTTTATGCTGACTTGTTTGGTGCCTGAGGCAAGAGTTATCTGTATACTTTCATCCCTAGGAATTTTCCACGAAGCTTTTCCCTCTGAGTTTGGAAGCAGTTTATTTTGTGCCTTTCCTATGAACAATTGACCTCAAGCTACCATATCTGAAGTCTTGTTTTGTGTATGCTGTATATACATTCAGTAGTTGCCTGTGGTGATGTTTCTCTGGATTTGGGTTGTTCTTGGGCTTTGTTATTGTTGGCTTTCAGGCACACATCAGAAGAGAGATGCAGATGCTCCTGAGATACTGCAGCAGCTGTGGCTGGAGGCTAAAATGTAACAGATGTGTGCTGCCTGCCTGTCACCTAAGCTCTCATTTACAGTTAGTGGAAAACTCTAATGCCTCTGAATTCTGCCCCCTCTCCCCCTGAATTCAAAAGAATTAATGAAATGCCAGCCCCCAAATGTAAACACTGATGTTTTGTAACCCAGATTTACGTTACAGAAGGGACTGCTCCTTTATCATCTTCACAGAAGTTCAGAGGCAAATGATTGCACTTCTGAAGCAACTAAAGTAAGATCTCAAGCAGTGTGCCAGCTCATTTATTGCCAGCATCAGATATGCTTATGAAATGTTCACTATATTTTTCTCCAACTACCCTAGACCCAGCTCATGTCTCATAATGATGACTGACTTCTCATCCATCAAATGCAGCCATAATGATTGTTTTAGCCCACTGGAATATGAAAAGACTCAATATTTGATTCCTACAGCTTTACATTTAGTGATAATTTCATTCAAAATTTCTAACAACTGCACTTTCTTTTGAATTTGAAAATAAATGGTTTTTGAAATGTTTTTCTGCCATTAAGAGCAGCAAGATTCACTTATACATATAACTCTAAGAAAGCACATAAGCAGTAATTTGGTCAGTGTTATAAGCATGAAAATAATAAAGCTTTTTAGATTACACTATGTAAAAATCTCTAAAATGAATCCCCATATCCAAGTTCATGATGCAAATTTTATAAACAGATAACTAGCAAATACTTAACATTTATGAGAAAACAAAAGAAATGCTGGCATCCCAGTTTGACTCTATTTAAAAGAAGTAAATTGCCTTAAAATTTATCCCTGAATGTCACATAGTATTATAGCATATCAAGTTAGATGTGGTTTTAGATATACCTTTGTCTTTAATTATGGATTAAATTATATATTGAAGTGTTAAATACCATAACCTTTTGGTACACACAGACATGCATCCAAAACTTTTCTTTATCCTGAGTGATTTGTGATCAAGTACACATCACTCAGCATGATGGTTTCTATTTTTTCTATCTATAAAATGGGGACACTAAATGTAACTTATCTCAGATGGTTAGGACAATAACTCTGCATATTAGTGCAATGAAAGCAATAGATCCAAGCACTAATGTAATAAATAAACATTGCCTTCTGGTATTATTTCTCATATTATTACTTAACATAATGTTGATGATGAAATTTAGAACAGGGGATAGTTGAGTTACCCCCCCCCAAATTTAATAACTCTAATCATATGATTTTGCAATAATTTCCCACCAGTGTCCTAGTTTCCTGCTATGACATAATGCCAAAATGTTAGTGGATTAAGTCAGTAAAATGTATTAACTCATAGCTCTGGAGATCATACGTTTAAAATAGATCTGTAGAGATATGTTCTTTTGGAGAGTATAGAGAGGGTCGAAGCATTTGCTTTGCTTTTTCCAGTTTCTAAATGCTACCTATCAGGGAAGCTAGTCTCTCCTCTACATAGTCAATCTGCTGACTGAGAAAATAATCAGGGAAGCCGGACTATATGGGGAAGAACCTGGTATCAGGTCAGGAAGAAGGTGCTTTAATAGTGTATCCTATGGAGGTGATGAAATTTTGTTTGCTTAAAGTGAAGAGGATTTTAAGCACATGTGATGAAGCACAAGGATTGTAGCCTTTGATGTGGATTGCAACTCATTATAAAGAAAATCATAATGCACACAACCAGACCAATAGGTAACATCACTTAAACAGAGAAAAACTGATCACCAATTTCCTATGTAGGGAAAAAGCCAAGAAATAGCAAAGAACACAAGAAGGACAGAGTTGGAGAGTTCACCTTACTCCCACTGCACAGTCACAGTAGTCAAAATAGTGTAGTACTGGCATAATGACAGGTACCCAGACCAATGGAAAAGAAGAGACAACCCAGAAATAAAACCATCAGCATATGAGCAACTGATCTTTGAGCCCCAAAGCATCAAGTGAGAGGTGGATGCCCTGTTTAGCAAGTGGAGCTAGAAACAATGGGTATCCACATGTAGAAAAATGAAACAAGATGGTAGCCTCACTGCATGCACAAGAACAAACTCAAGGTGGATCAAAGACCTAAAAGTAAACCACAAACTAGCAGGACCATCAAGGAAGGAATCTGAACAAATCTAAGAACTTTGGCACAGGGAATACATAGACTAACTCCATTAGGGAGAGGTGTACACACATGTAAACCTGAAATCTAAAAGTGGGCTCCACTAAGGATAAAACACCTGTGGGCATCAAAAACTTTCACCAAGAGAATAACACAGCAACCCACAGAGAGGGAGAGGATTTTTAGAAAATTACACCAGAGAAAAATCTATAATACTGTCATGGCCTGCGAAAGAGAAAAACAGTTATACTCCCAAGGAAGTAAACAAAAGAACTGAAAAGAAGCTTCATTAAGGAGGAGACCCATGTGGCCAGTAAAGATATGAGAAAATACTCCTGATCATCAGCTATCACAGAAATCCAAATTAAAACAACCATGAGATACCATCTAACACTCTTGAAGTTAGCCCAAATCAAAAAATCAAAGAACAACAAATGTTAGAGGGGATGTGGTGAGACAGGTATTCTCCTCCACTGCTGGTGGTCATGTAGATACACAGTCTGTGTGGAAAGTCTCTGGCAATATCTAAGGCAATTGGAAACTGATTTACCTATGATACAGCTATCCCTTTTCTGACCATATACACAGAAGAGGCAACACATAGACCACAGACAGTTGTCTGCACTCCAATGTTTATTGTAGCACAATTCAGAACCACAAAAAGCTGGAAACAACCTGAATTTCCATCAATAGACAAGTGGATTAATAAACTCTGGCATATACACACACGAAGTACTATGCATCAGTAAAAAGCACTGACGATCACATGAAACATGTCATTTCATGGGAAGAGTGAGAGGAAAATATGCTAAACAAAGTCAGTCACAAAAGGCCAAGTACAACAGAAGTCCCCTGACATAAGTATAACCTACAGTAGGTATAGAAGAAATGCTACATATATCACAATATATGGAATGAAGAACAAGTAGCTAAGTGGAGGTCAGACCAAACCCAAGGAGGTACATGTTAATCTAACATAATCACACTTCTGACTAGACTGGAGCATGTACACAGGGGTATATAAGAGATAAGAGCTCACAACACAGGAAACCCAGGAGCAGGAATTGAGAATAGTGATGCCAGATGGGAAGAGAGAAGGGGGGAGACAGGAGGGGAAGAAGGGGGAACTGATCGCAATGATTGACACACAACCACGCACACCCCACTAGAGGAAAGAACAACAGAAACCATGGGGGAAAGGAGACAGTGGTTGATATGAAATATGAAAATATTTTATAATCTCTCAAGGGGTCTTGAGGGTAGTGGGCGGAAGAGGAAGGAAGAGGAGCTGATACCAAGGGCTCAATAGAAATCAATTGTCTAGAAAAGAATGATGGCAACATGTGTACAAATGTGCCTGATACAATTGATATATGGATTGTAAAAAGAATTATAAGGGTCCTCGATAAAATGATAAAAAAACAACCCAATTGCCTTTATCAGAGTACTCTCAAGAGCATCACACAATACGGGAGATCTAAGAGATGTAAACAGAGTGTCCTCCAAAAAAAAATTTAGGTTCCACAAGGGTGAAAAATCGTTGTGTACCTTATTTGTCATCATGAGATTAACAATTCATGTGATAATTAGCATTTAATTAAAACAAAAATTTAAGTAAAATAAATCATTATGGACTCATACAATTTGCTCCACTTCATTGATTTGTTTTTGTTCCACTGAACAGTCCTTCTCAATGCTACTGGACCAGAAGCAACAGTACCACCTAGACACATCCTGGAGATTCAGCGTTTTGGACCCTGCTCCTAATCTATCAAATCAGAAACTCTGCAGGTAGGATTTAACTGTCTTATTGTTTTAAAATATGTTTTAGGGTGTCTTAATCAATATATTTTATTGACTTACTTATTCCAAGATACCCCTTCCCTTCCCATAAAGATCTGTTTTTCAATCGCATCAAGTTGGGTTCTACAATCATCAATGCTATCAACTCCCTCTGCCCTCCCACTCACCCCATCACGTCCCATACCCTCAGGGAACAACTTCTCCTGACACTGTCTTAGGGGGGTGTCTATCTTGACTACCATGGACAGAGGGATCTTAAATATACAGATGAACATATGAAAGTCTAACATTAATGAGGTATATCACAGAAAACTCTTAATAGTGAGGGGAGAGAATCTTAAAGAACTAAATAGCTATGTGGTTGATTAGTGCCACACCACATCCTGGATTTATCCTCCATTCCATATGGCCCTTCTGAAAAGGATTAATTTCATGACAGTGGACTTTGGGTCTCCACTACACCTACTACCCTTCATATTGATTTGGTTGTTATTTGAACTTCTAATATTTCTTCTCATTGACACCTCATGAGCATGCAGGCTAGTGTGCTTTTTCCATGTGGGCTTTGTTATTTCCCTACTAGATGGCCACTTGTACAAATATATATATGATTGACCAGCAAAAAGCACTGACCTGAAAGATGCCATGCTTTGAAAGAACACCTCCAAAGTGATTCAGACTTTCTTTTGCCCCAAGGTCATTACTGGTGACAAGACATAGTGTTATTCTTGCCACCCTGAAAGCAAACATCAATCAAGACAGTGAACGATGCCATCATCATCACAGTGTCCCACAAAAGCTCATCAAGTGAAATCAAAGATCAAAATGATGTTCATTTGCTTTTTTTTATAAGAGGGGGATAGTGCATTTGGAGTGCATCTTTCCACCAGATCAGATTGTTAATCAAACTTTCTATTTAGAGGTTCTGTAAAGATTGTGTAACGGTGTGTGACAAAAAGACGCCTGGTTTGTGGCATATGGGGGGCTGGTTTTGTCGCAACAATGCACCTACTCATGCAGTCACCTCCATGCACCAGTTTTTAGCAAACAATAGCTTGCCTCTTTTGCCCCATGCACTTGAGTCGCCTGACCTCATCCAGCGCACCTTCCCCCGCCCACGCCCATGAATGAAGGAGGACATGAACAGACAGTGATTTCACAGCATAGAAGAGGTGAAGGAAAAAAATAGGAAAGGTGCTGCCAGCCATGCAAACAGGTGAATTTGAAAACTGTTTCCAAGAATGGAATCACCAATTTGAGAAATTATGTATAATGGGGTGTACTTTGAAGGTGATAAGTTTGTTTTTAAAAAAAAACATTTAAATACATAGTTTTGAAAAAAAATACATTTTCGGAGGAGGAACCCTCATATGTGTCTATATGTAAATGGAACAAGGAAGCAAATGAATTTTGCTCATCTACTTAAATCTTACCTCAGTATAAGAATGACTTTCTTCTAATAACGTGGTCTTGTATAATACCCACTTTCCTGACCGTGCAGCTGAAGACAAAATGGACATATAAACAAATGTGGTGAATACAAATATGGTGAATAGAAAACTGATGGTACATTATGAAACAAAAGATATAATGTCTGGAGTCTTAAAGGTTTGTAGTTAAACAAGGGATTTAAGTATTTTAATAAGTTCTCGGCGTGGTTCACGAAAATTTGAAGATAACTGCTCTAATCCAACAGGTTACACAGATAAGAATATCAGTCTCAGAGAATGTTAAAAATAGCCCTTTTTCCAGTTGGTCACTGTTTAATCTTGAGATTGTCAAATCTTAAACACTGCAAACTTCAAATGACTGTGCCGCTTGATCAACTCTTCCTGGTGCTGTCTGCTGGCTATCTTTCCCAACATTTGCCTCCTAGTTCTGGGCTGTTCTCCAACCAGAAGTGCTGCTGTTCTCCGGCCAGAAGATTTCTTCTCTTTCGTTTATATTTTGACTCTATTTCTAGGTAGTGTTTACAGTTTAAATGGATCTACTATGTCTTAATAGAGCCTCTGCTCTTAGTGTAAGACAAATAGCAGTTCCAACTGTTGCCTCCCATGTCTAAAAAGCTTTTTCCTTTCTTATTTCTAACAAATGACACTGAGATCCCCATGATTCTTCTCTGCAGGTCACCTTATTTTTCTGAACTGCTCTGAAAGTAATCTAGTATCATAATGTATCACTTACATACAACTTGGAAGGAAAGGCTGCTTATCCAAGAGAGAAGAATGAAGGAACCACTTCATTCTTTCTTAAGGGAAAATAAACCTAAATTTAAGTAAGGTAACTGGTGTAAACAAGATAAATGTTTTAAAGAAAACTGGTAGAGGTTAACCCACTCACTGTTTCTGAGTAGAGCCCTTTCTAAAAAGAGTTCCAAGACTGTACATCTTTAACGAAGCAACAGCCACCTCTTTCTCCCATGGAGCTACTGGTGGTTAGACCATTGGCTTTGTGGTTAGCAGCCACAAAGCAAAAACATGTAGCATCGAAAAACATAACTGGGTGGTTTTGAAAATGCCGACCTTGTGGTGAGAAAGTCACTGCCTAACACACACTGTCTACTTTGGAAAGATTAGAGAAGATTTTTAAATGCAAAAATATAAAGAAAATTGGGGACTGGGACACGGTTAGGCATGTAAAGGCAATTGCCTTTAACCTTAGTTAGGAAGGACAGATGGTGAGAAGGCTCTTAATATTTTAGTTAGAAAATAATAATTGAAAAGTAAAAAGTTTATGAAATACAAAAATTGTTTGGGCATAATCATTATTTTGCCTTTCCAGTGATATGCAATTTGAATAAAAGACAAAAAGCCAGCTTTCTTAGCCATTTTTGAGACTACATTTCTGATAGTGTTATTTTTCCCTCCAGCTGTCACCAACTGGGAGGACATATTCCTCTACGTGAATTTAAGGAGTCTGGCAGGACCAGGCATGGATGGCAGTAAATAACTCTGCCACCTGCACTTAAATGCAATTCCTGATATCTTGTTTTTCACTGCTGTCAGTAGTGTATCTATCCTTAAGACAATATTTCATCATGCTTATAATGAAAATGATAATGTGGTCATGGTTTATTTATAGCATATATTGCTTGGGTAGGCTTTTTGCTGTTGTCACATTAATCAAACATAAAGTTGATCTTAGAGTATCACTCAAAATATTTCAAAATTACTTCTCCAAAATAAATCTGAAAAAAAACCCTGCATAGAGACAAATTTTAAAGCCACACAAAAATATGATAATCCAGAAATAGCTTAAAAATATATTTTAACAACACTTTCTTGAGAAACAAAACTTCAAAAAACTATGGTAGCCTGATCACATTTACAGAGATAAGTAATTTCCAGTAAGACAATTTCTTAATGGAGTAAAATGAATTCTTAAATGCCACTCTTCTGTACACATGTAGAAAGAATATACAAATAGATCCTATTTACTGTAAATAGCTTTTGTAGTAATATTTCTATGCTACTTTTAAAAACTATAACCTGGTAGTGCTTTTATTTGATGAAGTTTTAGATAAACTTATTAGATAAAACTCAAAAATAGCATACCTCATCTTCAATATTGAATTCAAGAACTAGTCACAAGATTTATGTTACAAGCACAGAATTAGCAGAATCCATGAGGATTTTTATCCATAAATAAAAGTTACAAAAAAAGTAACACATTTTGTTTTTATAGGAAAACAGAAAGTGAATTTAAATGTCAATGCTTATTAGTGTGAAACTTGGGCAAACTATTTAAACTCTCTGCCTGGTGTCAATTATGCAGCAGGCATGACCATGATCACTATCTCATGAGGTTGCTGTGAAAAGTAAGAAGTTAGCATTTGTACTCAGATGAGACCTACCATATGATAAAAAGCTAGATGTTTGGGAAATAAATTAACAAATTAATAAGAAAAATGCCATTTCTCTCCATTTAAAAACATTTCTAATGATTTCTACTGATTAAACACTATTATCCAGGGGTTAAAAAATCTCATTCAGTAAAAAAAATTAGAATAAACAAAAAATTCCTCAATTTTAATTTTTCTTATTTTATAGTTTTATTGTCACATAATCCACATATCATATAATTCAATGGGTCAATTACATCAAGAAGAAGTATATGATCATTACCACAAGTAATTCGGGAACATTTTTTTCTCTCCTGCACTTATTGTAGTTAGCTCCTCATTTCCCCCAAACCTTTCTGCCATATCCCCAAGAAATCATTAATCCAATTACTGTCTCTCTAGATTTTCCTGTCCTGGATTTCATACATAGAAAAACATACCACCACCACCACCCCCCCAAAAAAAACCCAACCTACCACAACAATAAAATTAACAAAAACAAAGTAAAACAGAGAGAAGCTTCAATCAAAAAGAAAACAGCATTAAAAACTCGAAAAACTCCAAAATGGGTCAAAAGAGAGAGCAAATTATAAAGTGTTAATTTATTTTAAAAAAAATCATTCTATTGGGGACTCATAGAACTCATCACAATCCCTACATACATCCATTGTATATCAAGCACATTTGTATATTTGTTGCCATCATCATTCTCAAAACATTTGCTTTCTATTTAAGCCTTTGGTACCAGCTCATCATTTTTC
The DNA here is from genome assembly GCA_004026705.1 of Nesogale talazaci. Lineage (NCBI taxonomy): Eukaryota > Metazoa > Chordata > Mammalia > Afrosoricida > Tenrecidae > Nesogale > Nesogale talazaci. The sequence goes on along the minus strand of PVJH01036373.1, from coordinate 9,004 downwards.
TCCTCACTCCCCCCTCCCTGGTTAACACTTGATAATTTTTAAATTATTTTTTGTAATGTCATACACTGCCCTATATCTCCCTTCATTCACTTCCCTATTGTCCGTACCCCAAGGGGAGGTTATATGTATATCCTTATAATCGGTTCCCCCTTTCTATTCCACCTTCCCTCCACCCTCCCAGTATCACCACTCTCACCACTGGTCCTAACGGGATCATTTGTTCTGGATTCCTTATGTTTTTGGTTCCTATCTGTACCTGTGTACACCTTCTGGTTTACCTGAATTTGTAAGGCAGAATTGTGATCACAATAGTGTGGGGGGGGGGGGGGGGGAGGGGAGAATTGAAGAACTAGAGCAAAGTTGTATGTTTCATCATTGGTGCACTGCACCATGACTGACTCATCTCATCTTTGTCACCCTTCTGTAAGAGAATGTCCAATCACCTACTGAGGGGCATTGGATCCCCAATCTGTACACCCCCTCATTTACAATGATGTAATTTTTAGTTCTTTGATGCCTGATGCCTGATCCCTTTGACATATCATGGTTACACTGGCTGGTACACTTCATCAATGTGGGCTTTCTTGCTTCTGAGTTAGATGACCACTTGTTTTCCTTCAAGCCTTTAAGACCCCAGACCCTATAACTTTTGATAGCAAGGCACCATCAACTTTCTTAACCACATTTGCTTATGCACACATTTGTCTTCAGCAATCATATCAGGATGGTGGGCACACAATGATATGATATTTTGCTCTTTGCTGCCTTATAACTGACCCTTTCAAGCCTTCATGATCACACACACTGGTGTGTTTCTTCTTTGTGGACTTTGTTGCTTCTGAGCCAGATTGCTGATTTTTTACCTTCAAGCATTTAAGATCCCAGATGCTATATATTCATTTTTATTTTTTACTTACTTATATGTTTTTTCTGGACATTGATTTTTTTGTTATTGTTGTTGTCATTTTGTTTTCTTGGAAACCCCCAAGGACAATGCTACCCTGTCCTATAAGATTGCTATAAGTTGCCATCAGCTGAGAAACAAATCCACAGACACTCATATGTGTATAAGAGAGAGCTTTATATCAACGAGAAATTGTATACTCGGAAATCATCCCAGTCCATCCAGTCAAGATCAAGTCCATAATTCCAGTATTAACCCATATGTCTGATACGAGTCCATTAATTCCTCCTTAGACTCACAGGGCACATGCAATGATGCCAAATGCAGGAAGATCACAGGCAGGGGAGGAAAGTCTTGATTAAGTGGCAGTGGAAGCATCTCAATGGTAATGTGGGTCTCTACGTGGTTCTTCTAGCTCTCTGAATGTCTCATCAGCAGAAAAGGAAAGGCATTCAGTGAGCTATTTATATCCATCATGCCTCCAAATGAGGTCAGCAAGCTGGGGCCTGATTGACAGGTTAAACTCCAACCCTTCACTCTTAAACCCTCATGTTAACAGGAGTTTATGTAACTACCACTGCCAGTGAGCCTTCACTCATGACACATTGATCTAGATTGCTGAGAACACTTTTGAGGTGTGTTGGTATATCTTTATCAATACTAAAAAATATTTTTACTTTTAGTAAAGGCAATAGGTTGTGATGATGGCTTCCTTCAGAAATGATATTGAGTTAAATAGAAAGACAAAATGTGGTTAAAAGTCAATGGCAAAATCATCACATGCTTATTGCTAGAAATTTACCTAATAATAATTTAAAAACATGAATTCAGGGTAATAGTGTTTATACCCAAATAGCAGCAGAGGACTGAAAGATAATCAAGTCCAAGCATAATGGTTATTATTGCTGTTAGTCAATCAAAAAGTGCTACTACAGATTGGCACCTATTAATTGTCAAGTCAATCTTAGTGTAAGTCTTATACTACTAACAGTGCAATCATTTATTTATTTTGTTTTTATAAACAGCTCATTTAAATTATTATATTTTTGTATTAGGACAAAAAAATCATAACTTCAGATTCGCAAAAGCATATTGCAAATACCTGTTAAAAGCAGTTGTCCTAAACTCTAGTCAGAGCAAACTCCATCTATGTCAGGGTAAAACTGTCTTGTATGGGATTTTCAGGGGCTGGTTTTTGAAGTAATATCTCGGACTTTCTTTTGAGGGTCTTTTACTAAAATTTTTACAAATGTTTAAAAAGTTTTATTTACTAAAATATGAAAAAAGATCTAAAACAAAAACAAAAAATGAACTAAGATAGCTTACATGAGGCCCTGTTTCACTTTATAAACATTATCCATAAAGAAAATAGATTTTATAATGCTTTTAGCAGTCATCATTGCATTTTATAGATTGCACTGTACAACAATACAGAGATGCGACCTTTCACATTTAAGATTTCTTTATAAAGCCTCTCAACTGGCAGAATTTCCTGTCAGTAGGTGCCTTTGAGCTAGTTCCAACTTCCAGTGATCTTATGTACAGCAGAAGGAAGTACTGCCTAGTTCTGTGTCCTCCTCACAATTTGTGCTCACCATTGTAGCCACTGTGTTAATCCATCTTTTTAAAGGTCTTCCTCTTTTTGCTAACTCTAATTTACCACAGATAGTGCCCCTCAGAACTCACAAATATGGTTATCTGCACATTCAGTTAAAGTAAATTATGCCACTCTTTTCCTAATTTGCTAAAGTGGACATTGGAATTGAGGGGAAAGCAGAATAGCTCTTCATCTATTAGCAACAATTTATGCAATTAAATATATCTACTGAAAACAACACCTAGGCAAAACCCAGAGTCCAGGAAATAACTGGCAAAGCCTGCATTATTAGAAGCTCAAAATGTGAATTGAATTACTAAGCAGGTCATTTTGTATGTCTCAGTACACAATAGTCACAATTGGAATTATAAAAGTTATTGATTGAATTTACAAGATGCTAATTTTGGATGAAGTAAAACTAGTAATCTGTGTCTGTAACATATATGCCACTAACCAATAACCCAATGAAGAAAATACAAATATCCTCAAACTCCTATAGGTATTACTAAGATATACTAACACATCACCAATATTGATATATAATTATTTCACAAAATACTTCTGAACACCATAGATAAATATACCTAAAAACAAGACAGTTGCAATTATGATCAGAAAATAATACATGCTTAACAAGGTGGAAGAAAATGTATAACTGAGAAACCTCTCTAGGCAATATATTATTCTAATGGTCAATCATTATATCGTCTTTTGTTGTACTATTATACATAATATTTTATTTCTGTAGAAGTGTTTGTTTGTGTGGAACCCATCAATTTGTAAGCCCATAGTTGATGGATTCACCTTATAGTAATTGTATTCTAAGAGAAAATGAGCTTCACCATCAGAATTCAGAATTGTAATCTAAGCAGTAAGTAGTTTACAGAGGATTAAATTGTGTCCCCCCTACGTCCTAGTATCTGATAGCTGTAAATCTGACCTGTTTGAAAGTAGCATCTTTGGAGGTGTTATCAGTTAAATTAAAATGAGATCATACTGCTGTAAATTAAATCTTAATCCCATTTCAGCTGACTGATTGAGGTTGTCAGAACCTAAGAAATCCAGCAGAAGTTACTGCTAGAACTTTTGGAGAGCATGTTCACACTAAAATCTAACTCATTCTTCAGAAATATGAGGTTAGACATTTCTTTTATTGTAAGCTACCTATCGTGCATTATTTTGTTATAGCAGTTCTAGAAAATAATGTAGCATAGTAGTATGAACATAAAATTATAGCTTTTTTTCCTTGTTCTCTGGATTTTCATAAGGTAGAGAGAAGTAAATTGTCTAAGGAGTTCATAAACTTTTTCTATCTTCATGAAAGGAAAAAAAAAAAGGAAGCTGCTTTAAAACGTGGCCTTGCTTCGTTGACACCCTCCCTCTGCCACGAGATGGTCAACAGAATTCAGAAGACATAGTATGCTAATTTCCCAGCCTAAAGTCACACTATTGAGAATACTATGCGTTGCCATAACACCAAAATATCTGGGTGGCAAAGCTAGAGCCAGTGCTCCTTGGCAGCAAGACGCTGAGACTTCTCTCTACTGTAGACATAATGTTAAGAGGAGCCACCCCCTGGAAAAGGACACTGTGCCCGCTAAAGCACAGGCTCATTGAAAAAGAGGAAACCCCTCGATGAGGAGGATTGACCCAGTGGCTGCACTAGTGGACCGAAAAAACAATGATGAGAATGGCACAGGACCAAGCAGTGCTCTGTCCTATTTTACATGGTGTTGTTAAGAGTCAAAGCCTAAAATCCACAAAAAGAGCAAGGCCAAACTTAAAGAATTGGAAATTTGCTGTCTTGCGAAGTGCTTGCTGTTGAAATGTAACCACCATGCTTTAAGAAGCCTACGTAGTTCATGGGAAGTCTTTCGTGGTGATGGTCACACAGAATCCTCATACCTCATTCTCTAGTAAGCCAACATTCACTGCAAGCATTAGAATGGGATTCTTTATTCCTCTGAAAAACACCCTAGCTGATGGATGACTCCTGTGTGGAAAGGAGGCTTCTCTAGACAATTCTGCTGCAATGAATTTGATAGGGATGTATGTAATTCTTGTTTATTTTAAATCCCTAAAGTTTTGTTTTCGTTTTTTTCTTAAAGCAGCACGAGATAATTTTGCCACCTGAGTGTGTGTGTGCTAGGGGTGGAGTCATTACTTTCACAAACACATAAATCATGCTGCAATAAATTAGACACTTGGTGGCAAACAGAGGGAGAGTTATTAAAAGAAACCTAAATGTGTGAATAGAGGTATTCTGAAAGATGAAAGAAATCTGAGAACACTTTCAGTGAGGGCTTAAAGGAAAATAAGAAAAATTTATAGTAAATTAGAAAAAAAGATACTTGTTATGTATTGGTATAAAATTTAGCAAAACTTTTACCTATAATAACATGAAAATAGGATATACTCCTAAAAATAGATTTCCAGGTAGAGTGTTGTAAAGATCTCCTCTCCAGGATACTTCTTGACACCTTTTATAAAATTGGGGAGGAGAAAGATAAGCTAAAGATCCACTAGTTAGCCATAGGGAAATCAAAACTCTCTAGATAAATGAAACATCCTTTGAGCAATGTCTGTTAAACCACAGAGCCTCTATGTACAGCTCTAAGTATAGCACAGGAAAGCCAGGAATAGAAATATGAATAACAAAGAGATTTATTGCTAATATTTAATGAAATGAACCCGAGAACATTGCATACACAAAAAGTTTCAAAGTAATTGCTTTTATGGAGGTACCATCAACTTAAAGGAACAAAGAAAAGAGGCTTTTGGATTATATATAGGTGGAGAAAACGATATTCAAAGACAGATTGAAATTCATGAAAAAAAGAAAAATAAGTAAGAGACACACCTAAATAGACATTCTCTTGAAGTGGTACTAGATTGAATCAAGAGACTAATTCATGTATCTGCTAGATTTCAGAATGCGGTGGACGAACTCTGACTGATGGCTCCCTCGTGGCATAGTGGGTTAAGTGTTGGATTGATAATCAAAATATGGGTGGTTTCAGTACACCAGCCCCATCCAACTAGGATGAGGAAGCTGTGTGTTTCACCAGAGTCCTCCGATAGAGCAGTTCTAATCTGTCATACAGGTCACTATGAGTCAGATCCACTCTATAGCTGTGGGTGTGTTGTCTTTTGTTAGTGGTGTTGGTCTTTGGTTTTGCTGTCACTGAGAGAAGTCCTCACAGTGCAATGGCTACATAATTGCTCACCAGCAGGAAAGGCACTACTGGAACCCATTAGCCAATCCACAGGTGGCTATCTGCTTCTGTAGAAACGTACAGCCTTGAAAATCCCTTGAGGCAGTTCTACTTTGTCTTACAGGGTCTCTTTGCATTAGAAATTGCTTTCTGGCAATGGAAGGGTGGTGATGGTGTATATTTTCCCCTGGTTTGATCTACATTGTCTACAGCAGTTATCCTATACCACTCTACCTTTTCATGTTTGGCATGTGTGAGTTGATCATTTGTCTCTTTAGTTCAGGGACCTACTTGCAAAGCTGTGTTCAAAGAACTGAACTCAAGGAGCTTCACCTGCACTTAGACTGGGTTTCTGTGATGAAATTCTATACTTTAACCCTTAATTTTTACTGTAATAAAACATGTTTCAAAGATCTCAGGAAGAATGGCTATCTGCTCTATAGGGACAATAGATAAATATGGTTGTCTTAAAACATGACTTAGAAATTTATCATTCTTTCCATTGAGAAATGATTTAATGGTGTCGAGTTCAATCTCTGTGATGGAGCAAAAGAAAAGCAGAAATTATGCCTTTCCATTTTCTGGATTCAGGACTTGGCAGTTTTTGTTGACTGGAGCACTTGCATTTGGAAGCCATGCACCGAGGTTTTAGAATGCAGCCTATAGAGAGAAAGATGCATGTGTAGAGGAATCAAGACACCAAACCCTCAACTTTAGCTGGGTTTATTGTCAATAGTCTGCAACAGCTTACAACCCACTTTAGCAACTTATATGAAAAGTGGATGTGCGTGTACTCCAATTCCTAGATGTGTAGTCCTAGCTGCCGGGGGCAAGGATCTCAAAAGAATTGAACACTACATACAAATATTCCTAATGAATATCAATATAAAATCCTTAACAAAGTACTGGCTGACAGAATACAAAAGCACATTACAGAAAAATAATTCACCCCGATCAAATGGGATTCATACCAGGAAAGGCATTTGACAATATCCAACATCTATTCCTGTTTAATACACTCAAGAAGGTAGAAATAGAAGAAAAATTCATTAATACTATACAAGCTACATATGAGAACCTAACCGCCAATGGGGTAGTCAATGGAGAAAAGATGAAAACAATTCCACTGAAAAATAGGACATGACAAGACTCCTATTTAACATCATACTGAAGATCCTAGATAACAACATAAGACAAAGAAAATACATCAAAGGTATCCTTCTGGAGAAGAAAGAGGTGAAATTATCATTATTTACAGACAATAGGATTCTATACATCAATAATTCCTTAAATTCCACTAGTGGAGTTTTGGAAGCAATAGAGAAATATGGCAGAGTGGCAAGATACAATATCAACAAATATAAGTCTATTGGTCTGGTATCCACATCAGACAAGATCACAGAAGAGGCAATTAAAAAGATAGTACCCTTTACAATAGCCAAGGTCAAATTGAAATATCTAGGGATATACCTGACTGAAAAACAAAAATATTTGTCTGAGGAAAATTATAGAACAATATTACAAGAAATCAAAAGAGACCTCAAGAAAAAGAATATCCTATGTTCATGGATTGGAAGACACATTATAGTAAAGATGTCAGTTATACCCAAGGCATTTTATAAGTTCAATGTTCTCCCAATACGAATATCACTGTCCTTCTTCAAAAAATAGAAAAAAAAACTGATTACCTACTTCACATGGATAAGGAATAAGAACAGAATTAGCAGAGAACTCCTTAAGAAGAAAGACAAAGTGGGAGAACTTGCTCTACTTGACTTTAGCATGTATTAGTCAAACAATGTGGTACTGGTATAATGAATGATATTCAGACCAATGGAAAAGAACTGAAGACCCAGAATTAAAAAACATCAGCATATAGGCAACTGATGTCCAATAAGAGCCCCCAAAAATTTCAAATGGAAAGCAGATGCCATTTTCAATACAAGATGCTGGAAAAAAAATGGATATCTACAGATAATGACGTAAGATCCTTACCTCACTGCATGCACAAGAATAAGCTCATGGTGTATCACAGATTTTGAGGTAAAACCCCAAACAATGAGGGCAATTAGTAAGGGAATTGAGACCAACCTCAGAACCTTGACACAGAGTATACATAGGCTATCAGAAATAGAGAAGGACACAAATACAGAAGAGTCACACTTTTACAAGTGGGATATACTGAAGATAAATCACTTGTGTTCATCAAAAGAATTCACCAAGAGAGTTATGAGAGCACACTGACTGGGAAAACATCTTTAGCAATGATACCTTGGACAAAGGCCTGATTACTAAAATCTACAATACTTTGCAAGCTTACAATAAGAGAAAAAAGTAGTTGCCCACTGAGTAGGTGGACAAAAGACCTAAATAGAAGTTTCACATGAAAAGAAATTTGAATGGCTAATAAACATATGAGAAAAATGTTCCCGATCATTAGTCATAAGAGAAATACAAATTAAAACAACTGTGAGATACCACCTAAAACCCTCAGAGGTAGCCCAATTCAGAAAATCAGAAAGTAAAAAATGTTGGAAGGTCTGTGGGGAGATAGGAACGCTCATCCACTGCAAGTGAACCTTTAGGTATGTACAGCCTCTATGGAAATGGATTTGGCAATATCTAAAACAGATGGAAATTATGATGCAACAATATACCTCCTGGTCATAAACCCAGAAGAAGGAAGAAAAAAACCGCCACCAGATATCTTTGCTGCAGTGTTCATTGTGGCACAGTTTACAATTGCAAGGAGTTGAAAACACCCCAAATTTCCATCAACAGAGGAATGGATTAAAAAACTATGGCACATACCTACAATGGAATACTGCACAGCACTGGGAAGCAATGATGAACTCACGAAGCTTGAAGAACTGGAGGAAGTCATGCTAAGTGAAGTAAGGCAAATGCAAAAGAACAAGTACAACATGAGTCCACGGAGATAAACTTTTAAAAAAATGCAAAATGGACATAGGAAAAATGCTACTGTGTATAAAAATTTCTGAGGTGAGGTCCAGGAAATATGCCAGGGGCCAGATCAATCTAAGATTACCTACGGTAGCCAACTAAAAAGGAGGTGGTGAAGGATAGCAATGTGTGTCATCTTGTTAATATCTCCACAGGGAAAGAGGGGGCAGACTTAAACCCGAGGTTCCAGGACAGGAATGTAGTATGACAGCATGGGGTGGGGAACCAGTGGAGGGGTCTGCGATTCCGGCCCCAATCCCAACCATGTGGACAGCCACCCCTCACCCCAAAAGAATTTACTTTAGAGGACAGCACTGAAGCTCA
>PVJH01036372.1:0-18845 GCA_004026705.1 Nesogale talazaci | reverse complement strand
GACAGAATACTAGGATAGAGGTTTTTTTCATTTTCATAAATCATCTTATTGGGAACTTGTACAACTCTTCTCACAATCCATCCCGCCACCCACCCATTGTATCAAGCAAATTTGTACATTTGTTGCCATCATCATTTTCAGAACATTTTCTTGCTGTTTGAGTTCTTGGTGTCAGCTTCTCATTTCCCTCTCCCTCCCCTACCCTCCCACCCCCATGAGCCCTTGATGATTTATAAATCATTATTACTTTTTCATGTATAGATATTTCTTTAACTCAATGCAGTCTAGTCCATTCTGACTCATGGTGACCCCATAGGACACCTGTGGGGTCATCTGAGGAGCAGCTGGGGGTTTTGAACAAGGATAAGGATGCTACTTCCTTCGGAACCTGGTGCTGCCCTTCCTATTCATGTTCCTAATATCCTTTCAGTTCGAAGGTGAGAATGTGATTACCAAAGTGCATGCAAAACAGCAAGCCAAGTGGTAGCTGGGGGTGATTGAGAGGATGTTCTGTGACACTCTCTAATGCTACTTTTAATTTCTATGCTAATAACACAGGCGGAAGCCCAGCTATGAGCGAGTTGCCAGTCCTGAAAACAAAGACTGTCGCGGTTTGTATTTGCAGTCTATGCGCTCTTCCTCTGGGATTCCGTAACCCTTTTAGCCTCTGTCCACAGGACGATGTGTACGTTCCCGGGGAGTAGCCTGATTGCCGCTGATGGCGCTACAATATTGGGACGGGAGCAAGACTGTGCCGCCTTCTTCTTGTCCAGACCAGTGTTCAGAGAGGACCTGGGTGCCCACAGGTGTGCAGCGTATCTTATTCTGGTGCAGGCGCAGTAGAATCAGGTCTGAATGATGACCTGGCACGGCAGTCTGAGATTCTCCTGCCGATGACGGGGGGGTTGTTGCACCATGGGTGTGCAGCATGAAGCAGGTATGCCCAGCGGCCCATTGGTTGCACTGGGAGACGAGCAGCACACATTAACAGACGGCCTCGCAAGGAGTTAGAGCAGCAGGTCCTGAGCCGTGGATGGACTACTTCCGCTGGATTCCCAACCCTCTTACAGAGGGAAGAAGCCTAATTTCTCCGCCACTCCTGGGGCTAACAAAACCAGGACGTCATGAAAGAAGGGAATTCTCTTTGTTGAGAAATGGAAAGCATGGGTTCCTAGGTCAAGCCCAAGGAAAAAAATCTGGCTACCCCCGGATCTGGACATCAAGAAACCAGCCTTTTCCTGCATGCACAGACTGGCGGTTGTTTTCCGTGGCCACTGCGCATTCTCATACTTAATGCAGCGCTGCAGCAAGCAGTTGGCAGAGAGTAAAAGTATTTCTTTGATGCTAGGTTTCTACGATTACAGGCTTTTTAGTTAAGAGGACACATCTGATGTGTGACCTAAGGAAATCATATTTAAAAGAATACCAACTGTCATAAAAACATATGTCACTGATGCCCCCCCCAAAAAAACAAAAAACATATGTCACTTAAGTCCTTAATGATAGTCAGGAAAGATAAAATATTCATGGAGAATTCCTTCAGTTTTATATCTAACGCATAGGAAAAAGGAAGAGTGTGGTGGGATCCCCAGATCTAATCATCCATCTTCAAAATGGAAATATAAACAAGCGTTTCTCTGCCAAACACTGTCGGAAGCACTAAGCATTTCATTAATTTTTCCAAAACAAGCTTTGTTGTAGTCTTAGCCCTCTCTGAAAAGTACTAATAAACAGGCCGAGTGTTTCAAGTACAGTACTTGATGGACTCCGTCATTTGTTTCCCAGTTACATTCCTCTGTTTGAAGCTGTATCATGGACCTGGCTGCTTCCAACAGAAGCCTCTTCATAATGAGCAGCGTAGTCAGGATACCTGTCGCCCTTGCCCGCATCCCTGTGGTTAGGGTGTGCCCAGAAACACAGCACTGCAGTGGCGGAGACCTGGTTCTGAGGGGCTCTGTGAGCTGTGAATGCCATTGGTGAAGTCAGGGGCATAAATATAGCTCCTTTTGTCTCCCCCCAAATTGGGATCTTATTCAAGATTAATTGTGCCAGCACCTACTTCCCAAATTGGCTTTCATTTTATCTGTTCAAGCATGTACACCTAGCCTTTGCTCAGAGTAGAAAAAGCACTCATCTACCTTTGTGCATATGGCAAAGAGCCTTCCTGGCACGGCATTAAAAACTCGAGGAGAATGCATTATTAATGGCAGAGGCTTCTCTCAAAAAGGGAAATCATTTATGTGGCCACCGTCAAGAAGGAAGTAGATGGACCTCATGCCAATTCTTAAGCAGCGTTTTAGAGGGAGCTGCCGAGATAGAGAGGTGCACGGAAAGACTCCAGTGAGCAAATCCCCTGCACCACATGCGGCTTGCAGACACCAGCGTGATCTGATTGTTAAGATCGATGACCTTGTCGCGTGGTCACCCTGTCAGCTTTCGCTTCTGTTAGAGGATGCCGTGTATAATCAGAGGGCTGAGGAGTACTCGACCGGCCGCTTGGGTCCGGAAGCGTGTGCGGGTCACCTGTGGCTGCCACGAGCCCCCTCATTTGTGTGCGGGTTCCCAGCCCCGCAGCGGGGTGTGTTTTGTCTGCGCGCGCACAATGGAGCCGCCTCGGTGTGGCGGTTAGAGAGGCGCGGGAGCCGCGGCGCTGTGTTCAGCTTCTGCTTGAGTCTGCAGTCTCCGAGTGTGCCTTTTGTTACATGTGCTGGTCTTGCAGACTCTGCGGTAGCGCCTTATCAAACACAGCCAGTTGGTGCTGCTGCGGGGAAAGCACAGGGGAGCTCTCGTGTGGAAGGTTAATGGAGTGTAATTATAAAGAAAAATGAACTGCTCAGCCACTCTATCTCACTCCACCTGCACCAAGAGTGACAAGTTCTCTGATCTCTTATAAACCCTGGAGCAGAGGTTGAACCATCTAAAATTATGACAGTATAACTGTCACACAAACAAACACCCTGTGACGTATAAGCATGCCCCGCCCCCTGCCGTCTTCCTGTTACAGGAACTCTCAGCAAAGGGGGACCCTCCAACCACCAAAAAAAAAAAAAAAAAGCTTCGTGTTAACCAGTGTACTTTTGTGTCACTTCTCTTCCACCCAGTTTGTTGCATCAAAGTGCCCTCTCCCTCACTGATCCGGTCACGTGCACATGAGTAGGTGCATTCCGTGGTGTCCATCCGATGGCAAGAGACCCCTGCGTCCGCCACGCAGCTCCATCAGACCTGTCCTCAGCCACCCTGAAGCCAACTGGACTCTCCTCAAGGGGACGGACAAGAGCGGTTGCCCCTTGTCATTCCCTTGTCATTCCCGGCGTCTGTGCAGGGCAGGCTGGGGCATGCTCCCAGGCCCCACCCTCCCGCGCAGAGATGGACTGCAGGTGGACTTAGATCCTTGCCTTTTCCTGGAAAAGCCCACAAGAAGTAGAATTGTCAGTGCAGCCAGGGGGGACAAGGACAGGGACACACCAGGGAGACGCAGAAGACGCGATGATGAGACAAACCGGTGTTACCGGCCTGTCACTTTGCCAGGAGACGTTGCAAAGTCGCCGCCGTGCTCCTCGGGCCTCTGGTGGAGCACTTTGGCTAGCTCAGCGCAGAGTTGAAATAAGGTGTTGCAGAATGATGCAACAACTACAAAAGCTCGGACAGCTTGTTCTTCGGAAGGAAGTTTAAAACATAACCACGCTCGGCGAGGCTGTGCTGCCGATGGAGATAAGTAAATTCAGCATCACACACATTAGGCCCGTGGAGATGAAGCAGAAGTGATGGCTGTGTCACTTACACAGCAGTCTTAGTGACTGAGCCCCGGTCTTGTGGGATGGGTGGGGGCGGGGAGGCCAAGGGTCCCAGTAGCAGCTCGCATGGGGGGAGGAGGGGGAGGGAGCTGATTTAAAAGCCTCCATGTGTGGTTGATGATGCGGTCGCCCTGAGCTCCTTTACATGTGGGTTTTGATCCTCTGTGTTCTATTTTAAAAGAAAAATAGCTGCATTTCTTTTGTGGTAGTAGAGTAAATCTGTTAGTGGGTGAAAATTTCAAATCCAGCTCTATTGTCAGTGGCTCAGAAGTAAAGTTCACTATGATCTATCTGTTCCCTTAAAAACCCACTGAGCCCAGCATTTTACCATCAAAATGTTACCAGTTAATTCATAGTCATTGTTCCAGAATTGACGTTTTGGCCGAAGGCTGGAAGGTTGGCAGCAGAATCTTAAAATTGTCCATCTTAATCCTAGGTGGGGAGCACATCATTCATGTTGGGCTGTCTCCAGAGAGGGCCCCTGCTGAGCTCCCAGAGAAGGAAGGTCTTCCATGACAGTACCTTGTAAAGTGACCAGATTTTAAGTGGGGCACCATTGATCCGGTTGGGGGAGGGGGAGTGGTGCTCAAAAATTTGGTCTCTATGGAGCAACAAAAATTTTCATGGAACGCAAAAATAGTATTGTAATATATTTCCTTTTTTTGGGGGGGGGCATCACTGCCCTCTGGTGGTGGGAGTAGGAGGCCCAGTCTTTGCTCCTGTGGAGCTGGAATTGAACCTCCATCCCAGTGGGCCGCAGTCCCGCGCACAACCATTACGCCACCAGGGCTCAGCCTCTATTTATTTCCATTTTAAAATGCCGCGGGACAGTTAAATTGTTAAAAAGTGGGACATGTGGTCACTTTACAGTACCGCCTCTCAGACATTTATGGGGAGATTATCTAGCACTGTCACCCTGAAGGACACACCTAGCTCTTCCGAGTGTTCAGAGCCGTTTCAAGGAAGTTCACTTTGGCGGGGGCACCATGGCCTCCTGGTGTCATAGTGGCGATGAGGGGGAGGGGGCACCATGGCCCCCTGGTGTCATAGTGGCGATGAGGTGAAGTGGGCACCATGGCCCCCTGGAGATATAGTGGTGATGAGGGGGAGGGGGCACCATCTGTGTCATTGGTTGCAGAGCCGCCTTTTGAGCTGCCCCATCGCCCACCTCCACTGGGCTCTCAACAGTCTGCCTCTGTTTCCTGACTTTTTGTCACAGGGAGAGACTGTTTTAAAAAAATTAAAATAAAAAACACCCCTTCCCCTTGGCCTGGCCCCTCCACACAAGGTTGGGTATCACCGGCCTCCTGTCATATCTCTCCCGCCTCCCCTCCAGCTCTTTGTCCAGTGTATCAAGCTTCATTCAGCTAGTGTCCTAGAGAAGAACGCCCATGTGCAAGTCTTCATTTTACTGCTAGGCAACCGTGTGTAACTTGCAGTGGGTCCTCAATCAGCATGTGTCTCACTTTTTTCCATGTAAATTAAAGACAGTCCCTTAATGCTCCTCCATGGTTGTCAAAATCTTACTTGAGAAGAGGGTATGAAAATTTACAAGTGTAAATGTTGGACAAAGCACAGGGCTACTGAGTCTGAAAAAGCAAATCATTTAGGAAATATCTGAAGAGAATGGTACCATCATTTTCCATGTAGGGCTTACTCAGAAAGCCAGATTTTTTAACATTATTATTTTTTTTTGGGGGGGGGCCCTCACTGCTCTCTGGCGGTGGGAGTAGGAGGCCCAGCCCCACTGCTGGAATTGAACCTCCGTCCTAGTGGGCCGCAGTCCCATGCACAACCACTACGCCACCGGGGCTCAGCCCGATTTTTTTAACATTATTATGAAAGAATCTATATGTTTATAGCATTCAACCCTTTAGTCTTAGTGTTGTAGATTAAACTGTTTTTGAAAATCTGAGCACAGAAATGAGATCCAGTTGTGTGTAGAATTTAGTTCAAGTGTCCTGGGTGGACTCCAGGTCTGAACGCCACAGCTCGCTTTTCTTCAACTCCCTGGGGGCTGAGCCACGGTGCCGTAAGTGGTTGAGTGCGGGACTACAACCTGCGGGCTTGGCGGTTCAAATCCAGCGGCGGCTCTCAGGAGCAGCACTGGGTAGCGCCCATGACCACCAGAGGCAGTGATGCCCCCCCAAAAAAAACCCAAAAACAAAACTTCAACTCCCTGGGTGGCATCAATAAGGATGTGTTCGTTTTCTTCCCGACCTCTCCTGTTCGGTACTTAGCAGTTTTCTTCAGCCTCAGAGACCACTGCAGGTCCGTGGTAGAGACTCATCCCAGTTCTTCCTTGAATCAGGACTCGGGGTGGGGGCGTGATATATGGCAGTTCAGTTGTCCATAAGGTATTTTAAGCTGCTCTGGCAAGGTCAGCACAATGATGGAACATAATTATTACTAAAGTTTTCATCCCCACCTCTACCTTTCGTAGGTAGGATGTCCACCTTCCTTGTTTCTTCAGGTTTTTGTCAATTCTTTTCAGAAATCATCAATGACTTGCTTTTTATGTCTGTACATTGTCCCACTGCCCTTTTCTTTATGGTAAACTTTAATTAGCCAGGAAGCTATTTCAATTTTCTTTTTTTGGGGGGGGCATCAATTTTCTGATCATCAGAAATCCTCTTGGATTCCTTCTTAGCCCTGAAGTTTTTCTGCTTCTGATTCCACTTTCCTCTCTTCGAGACAACAGTTCAATTAATGTAACTACCTTATAATGGGTGAAAGCTGGTGGCGCATGGGCTTAATCTTGTTTGTTCGTATTGGGTTTGGCTCACGTGTGAGCAGCAATTCTGACAGTAACACCTCCCCCTCCAGGGACCTCTGCCCTATCGTGTCCTAGTCTCTTAGCCCATTGCATGCCCTGCCCTGCTCAGGTGCCTTTGGGTCTCAGCCGGGAGCGAAAGTATTCTGTCACGGTTTAGCTTCTTTGTTCTGTATCAGGATGGATCATCATTATGAACATTCGTTTTCTCTGTCTAGTGTCCTGGCGGTAGAAAGTATAGGTCAGGAAATTGCTTTCTTGCCCTTCAGTGAGTCACAGAATCGGAAGCAGAAGAAAATGTTACAGACACACACCGTGGAGAAGCTGAGACCAAGAGGAGGTGACTCACCCAAGGTCACAAAGCGTAATTCAGTGACAGAGAGGAGACTAGGCTCCAGATTCCTTGACCCTTTGTATTATTTCTCACAGCAATACGGATTCCTGCTTCCCAGAAGCAAAGCAGGAAGCAGCGTCTGTGTTTTCACGAGGTGCTTTTGTGTTTGCTCCAGCTGCATGACACAGTCTTTGGATGTTAGGGCTGTGAGTCCTTACTTACTTACCAGTTAGTCAGGTGATGGCGTGGGCTGGGGGTAGGGGATGGAACTAGATCTCCTAAATCTGACAACCCCTGACTCAGGTCAGCTCCAGTCATTGGTCTGCTCAGCGCCTCCATGCCTCGCCGAGCAAATACTGTCTTTATGGTCTGATGGCTGCTGTTTGTATTAGAACCTTCACAGGGGGTGTGTGCGGGACTGCGGCCCACAGGGTCGACAGTTCAAATCCAGCAGCAGCTCTCCAGGAGCAAGGCTGGGCTTCGTACTCCCACCACGGCAGTGATGCCACACACAAAAAACACAAACAAAAAAAAAACCTTTCCACAGGAGCCAGCAGCTACCACAGCAGTCTGCATCTAAAGCTGGAGGGCCCAGCCGTGGTTTGTCGTCACAAGGCGGCCGTGGTGCTCTTAGGTGGATGCGGTCTCCCACAGCGGGAGCCAGCGTGCTCGTGCCTTTAGTGCCGAGTGGTACCCAGAAAGGGGACCAGAACGAGAAATCATTTTCACTGGCCATTCCCTATTTGTGTGTGTGTGTGTGTGTGTGTGTACTTTAAACATTGGTATACATGCGTGGATTGGATTTGGTGACTTTCGAAATCTGGGGTACTTTTCGTAACACTCAAGACATAAAGATACTTATATATTTCTATTTATTTATTTTTTGTTTATTATTTATTTTTGGCATCACTGCCCTGGTAGGAGTAGGAGACCCCGCCTTACTCCTGGAGAGCTGCTGCTGGATTTGAACCGCTAACCCAGTGGGCTGCAGTCCTGCACTCAACCACTACGCTACTGGGGCTCAGCCAAAGATAGCAGATGCAATTTATTCATGATGACGGTATTTCTCCCCTTTTTTGTAGTAATATTGTCGAACCTTTATTTCTCTTTACCAAAATTCCGTTTAAAACTAACTCATTAAAGTGAAAAAAACATAGCTTCTCAGCCTTTTGGCTAAGATCAAGTGTAGTAAAATGAAGAAACAACCCTCCTCAAAAGTTCTGGAGGGTGCATCCAGGTGTCTTCTGTCTGTTGCAGAATACTCAGACTAAATACAGAGTGGTGCTGATCGTCACGTGTCTTGCACGATCCAGTCCCTGGACGTTGGCCATCTGTCACCTTGACAGGACTCCGAGGTGTTGGAGTTGCTCCCTGCCTATTTGGTATGGCGTCTTGTTGCAAAGGAAGGAAATTAATACCAAAGTTCTTTCTTGTGTGTGTATGAGGGGGGGGGCATCACTGCCCTCTGGTGGGAGTAGGAGGCCCCACCTTGCTCCTGGGGAGCTGCTGCTGAATTTGAACCGCCAACCTAGTGGGCCGCAGTCTCGCACACAACCACTACGCCACCAGGGCTCAGCCTTCATTTTTCTTTCTTTTTTTTTTTTTTTAAGGCATCACTGCCCTCTGGAAGGAGTGGGAGGCCCGGCCTTGCTGCTGCTGGATTTTAACTGCCAAGCCAGTCGGCCGCAGTCCCGCATGCAACTACTATGCTACTGGGGCTCAGCCTTATTTTTCTTTTTAAGTGATTGCAAGCAACTACCTGGTGATAAATCCTACCACTAATATGGTGACTGCCTTGTGAAGTTAAGAGCTCCCCAGATCCCCACTCGGTAGTTTTCGGATCTCTTTTGACCTCTGTGTTTTTGCTGTTATTGTTGCTAGTTTTAAAAATGTTTCTTAAGCATCAAAATTGCATTGTGCCATTTGTACTTTTGTCAAAATATTTCTCAACTCGAAATCTCTGTTTAGTGAGTTTTAAGTTTAAATGTAAGGAAAGTTCACCATGATCGTACATTTCCACCACAGAATGTTTTCTTATGGTACGTGTAGTAGATTGCTTTCATACTGTATCTTCTCTCTCTTTTCTGTAAGAAACTCAGGACTGAACATTATTAAAAGGTATCTTTTTGCCTGTGGGAATGGCGGATCAGGTTTTAGTGGAAGCAGTCTGTATAGAATTTGGTTCAGTCGTTGTACTCAGCCCACCCTTCCAGCCGCTGACTCTGTCTCTGCCTCTTGCTTCCCTTAAGAGAGGCGTCCCTGCACCGACCTTCTGTTGAATGGTACCAGGGTTTGCAGGAGGCAGGGCAATCTGTTTGATCTCAGTGGGGCTCCACACAATAATAGGAGTGTTTGGATTTGTCCCCCCCCTCGTTCCCCTCCCCCATGGCAGGATCTTCACAGTACTTAAACCATATTTGCAAATCCAGTATGTCAGGGACAGCTACCCTGCAGCCATCTCCAATCCGAATTCTTTTGTGAGGAAAACCACTCCAGCTTCCAGGGAGAGGAGTGAAAATTTCTATCAAGTGGGGGAGAACTCTGCCGATAACAAGGCAAGGCTGCCTTTTAAGCCGAGGGGCGGAGCCAGGGAACGAGGAGCGAGAGGCGGGCCGGCAATGTGTGCAGCAGTGTTCTGTAACCGAGTCACAGTACACGGGCATTTTGCTGAACTGGAGCTCCGTTTACAGATTAATGGCTTCCATATCCCACCTCATTGTGATACAAACGTGATGACGCAGACACTTTTTTGTAACCAGCAAACGGCTGAATTCTATGAGTTACAGATGGTTCTTAGATTTTTCTCCTGCTGCCCTCAGTGCTACGTTTCGATTTAATTAGACACGTATCTCACGCACTCCGGGCTCTCGTCCACCCACGAACGACTAGTGGTAGAGGGAGTGGGGGACATGGTCGGATGGCACCATGGGCAGCTGGCCCCCGATGTGCTTGCTTTCTGAGATAAAAGGGCAAACATCTTGCTTAGTCTCGTACTTCTCTTCTTTTTTCCGATTCTCATTTTAAAAAAGACAAACACAGGCTGAAGTAACCTGAGGATGTTGGCTTAGAAGTTTTAGAATCAAGTGATGGAATGGAGCTAAAAGTCACCGGTCTGTCTTTGCTTGTTGCGCTGAGTTAGGAAGTCCTCGATTGCCATGCTTTGTTGTGAGCCCGGCTTTGCACACAGCCGCCACCAGCCATTCACTGGCTCCTCAGCCTCCCTCGGGAGCAAGCAAAGCCCAGGCCGTAAGCTAGTGCTTCGGAGAAAACCAGCCGGGTTCTGACCTTGACCCCAGTGATCTCTCCTGAGAGAACACTTTGCAGGAACTGCTGTCACCAGCAGGTAGTGTGTTTTGTTGTTGTTTTTAGACTTCCTGTTTCTACTTACTTTGTGCCGACATCATGGTATGTTGTATTCTGGGATCTGTAGTCTTCCGGGAGCCAGAGCGCTCTGTGGCTGCCACAGCTACCCTCTTGCTAGGAGCAAACCGAAGACAGTTCCTAGGTTCCCAGAAGGTCTTTAGATTTAGGCAATTTTCAAGATAGGAGTTTTAGCAGTCTCCCCTAGTCATACACAAGGGATTCGGCGGGGGTGGGGTGGGAGTTGAGTTTGCGCATTGGAGCATGAATGAACTAAATAAGAAAAATGTAAACTGCATTTCAATCAGGCTATCAAATAAAGGGTCTGATCCCCTGGAGAGATGGAATATAAACCCCATTGATATGAATAAAAGGTCTAATCCCCTGTGGAGATGGAATGTAAATCCCACTGATGCCAATACCAGTGAGCGAGTGTGTGTGAGTGTGTGCTTCAGTGTGTTAAAGAATAGACCCCAAAGAATTTTTTTAATTAAAGAAGTAAGCCAGCATCTAATCAGTACCATGACATACACAGTCCTCACCATCTGTTCCGCATCCTTGCAGATCAACTTTATTGGGGATGGGGCCAACCTTGATAATTCTCACTACTTCGGTTCCCTAATTTATTGATAACGCATTATACAAATGCCATGGTACCTTGAAATATAAAATAATTGTTTGCATTTGACCAGGAGACAAGCTTTTAGTAGTAGACCACATAGACCACGGATTCTCAACCTTCCTAATGCTGAGACCCTTTAATAAAGTTCTCATGTTGGGGTGACCCCCAACCATAAAATTATTTTCGTTGTTGCTACTTTGTAACTGTAATTTTGCTATTGTTATGAATCAGTGACCCCTGTAAAAGGGTTGTTCCACCCCCAAAGGGTTCTCGACTCACCGTTTGATTACTGCTGACATAGACTTTCCCTTTTTCAGATGAGGTTGTAGAAAACCCCTCTTTTGAACAAGTGGTATTTTTAAAAGGTGTGTGTGAGATGTTAGAGGTTATTTTTCTAATTTTAACCCCAGAACTGAATATCACAGTGTTTGGGGACAACATTCTAATAACCTGACAAGATTAACAAAATGTATTTGTTTTTAGCCAAATACATTTGTATTGTTGCTACCACCTGTTTTCCTTTGGGGGCTGGGAGAAGGCCGGGAGTGTCAATATTCTGCCTGGCCTGTCTTCCTTGGAGTTGGTCTCTCTTCCTAAGTTCAGTCCTGTCTGCCGTTGAATTTCACTTACCGCATCAAGAGGGAGCCTGTTTTGAATTTGAAGGTGCCCTGGTGGCATTCCTGGATAAGCGACGAACTGCTAAACACCAGACAATGGTTCAAATCTATCGGCCATCCCACAGGAGAAAGCTCAGGCTTCCTTAAAGATTTGCAAAGATTTCAAAACCCTAAATAGGATCACTTTGATCAGAATCAGCTTGGTGGCCGTGGGCTCATTTTGAGTTGATTTTGTTCCTCTAGTATTCTGTGTTTTCCTTCAGAAGATGATGGAATCTTCGCTTGATTCTCTGTTGCTTTTACACAGCACATTTTATGTAGCACTGTCATGTTGCCACTGTGTAGCACAGGCCCTATCCCTAGGCCTAGGGGGGCCTTAAGGGCGGGGCAGTGGCAGCCTTCTGAAGACTGCTGCCATGTTTTCTACAGTATCCTCAGCGTTCGGGAATGTTGGTGTTGGAAACAAAGTGGCTATCATCTTCGTTGTGCAGTCACAGGGTTTTTTGGTTTTGTTTTTCTCTTTGGATAAATTTTTACCTCATCAACATGTATATTCCTCACAGTCCTCTCCCTGGTTTTGTTTTTAGCAGTTTGTGAATCTGAAGACCTGTAAAGGTTTTGCTGCTTCTTGGGCAGGAATAGAAGTAGATTTCATGGTTTCCTGAGTGTGAAAAGTTTCTGCAAGCTCCAGTGTCAGGGATGAAAATTTTACTCAGATGGTCTGACTGGTCCCTGGAATGCAATCTTAGTTACACCCTGGGTTAGGATGTCTGAGTGGCTCCGCCTCTCTTTATAGCTATAAAACAGATCATGCAACAGAGAGTACCAGCAAGTTCAGTGACCAGTCCTGGGAAAGGGAGGCATCGGCTATAGAGAGTACGGCCTGGAATTCTTTTTGAGCGAAGCTTTCTAAAGCTTGTGTGAGTTGTTTGAACTGATGGCGTGATCGGAGGGGTGGAAGCTGCCCTTTCATCTCGACATCTCCCATCTGTATTGGCCAAGGACCAAGAAGCAATTGGCTTAGGTCACAGAAGATGGAACCCAATTTCAGCTGCATCTGACCCATAAGCTTCTGTGTTCTTCTTGTCTTGGCTGTCGTGTGAACACGTTGATAGTATCGCTGAATGTCATAGTACTATTGATCAGTGTGACCACCTGGCTCAGAAACTGTGACTCGGGGTGTCAGAGGCTCTGTGAACTCTTCCGCTTGAGCAGGCCCTGGTGAAACGTGGTGACGGCAGCACTGAGGAACTCAGGGGCTTGGGAGGACACGCTGGGCCTGTGAGTGAGAGAGGGCTGGCCCACTGGGTTACTGCTTATAGAAAACAAATTAAGGAGAAAAGATGGTAAACTGTCAGTTGCCTCTCCCTCTTTTCCACCTTTCCTGTTTTTCTTCCCTCCCCCCAACCTCTCAGTAACGTATTGTAGTGAATGATATGCAGTTTGTGAAACTTAGCCTTTCCCCAGAGCTTCAGACTGACAGTCCAAGATAAACCGCTGTATTCAAAGGTGTCTTGTGTTTGAATACTTTTGGAAATATAAAAATGTCTATGCTGGGCTGAGCCCCGGTGGCGTAGTGGTTGTGCACGGGACTGCGGCTCACTGGGATGGAGGTTCAATTCCAGCAGTGGGGCTGGGCCTCCTACTCCCACCACCGGAGAGCAGTGATGCCCCCCCCCCCCAAAAAAAAAAAAAAAAAGAATGTCTATGCTGGTGTAGCCTTCATTGAAGACCAGCAAAGGTCAGAGTCTGTGTGTGTAAAATACACACTAGTGAAAGGCGGGCTCTCCTCCTGTGGAGGCCAGCACAGGGCTCGGGGAGAAACACTGGGAACTTGATGAAGCTGGGATTGAAAAGCAGTATGGCTGTCTCCCTCCTCGTCCGAAGCCCGCCAGTGTCCCCTGCAGCTTGGGTGAGCAAGGTGTGCACTTGGCAGCTGTCCTTGGAAGCGTGTATCCAGAATGCGCATACGGTTTTTTCATCCACAGCGATGGGTGTTTTAGTGGCAGGAGCCTAGTGCTTCCCCCAAAGTTCAGTTTGGAGAACACAGTCCTCTCACACACGAGAACAAGCGCGCGCCTGCTCTGTCTGCCTCTGGCCTGGTGAGCTCTCCGGCTCAGGGCCCTCTGCCTGAGCAGCGCTCAGCTCAGTCCGTGAGCCTCCAGCCCCTGCTCTCTGTCTCCCGTGCCTCTCAGCGGGGATTGGAAGTTGCAAGTAGGGTGATCTTGCATGCAGTCTGGCAGCTTCCACGGGGCTTTATGTCTGCTCCTGGGGGAGGGACAGTTGGGGTGCTGCGTGATTACTGACTCCCACTCCCCTCAGCCCGCCTCTGCTTGGCCAGCACTGGGAGTTCGCCTGATGGCCAGAGAGTACTCCAACCTGCACCCTTTGCTCATTCTTTCCCCATCGCCCTCACCCCCTTCCCAGCCTCCAGCCAGAGAGGAGAAGGTCACCCTTCCTTCCCTTTTGTGCTCCAAGCTGTCATTTCAGCCCTGGGCTGTTTCTGTTTGGCAGTGCTTTTTTGGCGGGTCTCACATTTGTGTAGTGTTCTTTACTCCTGGATTTTCTCTCCTCCTCAGATTTGGGCCGGTTTGGGATAAGGGAGCCTGGGTGGAGTCCCTCGCTGCACTTCAGTTGCTTCAATGTTCTGGAAGTCGGCACTAAGCACTAGGATCTGCAGAGCCCTGGGCCCCACTGCTGCCCCTGCCCCCTTTCCAGACTGCTCTGCCTCTCATAGTGTAGCCATAGACGTTTTGAAGCTAATCTCTATACCCATTTGCCCTTTTTATTAATTTTGTGTTTTTATTACCCTGGAGGTGGTTTCTACAAAGACTTTCGAATCTGCATTTCCCACGCCCCCCCCCAAATATTTACTGAAAGACACTGTCCTAACAGAAGCACTTTTTTGTTGAAATTTGTCTTCCTGTACCATGTTTTGCTGTCTGAAAAGAATGATAAAGAAGCATTTTACGTTGCCTCAATGTAGTTTGTATTGACGTCAAGGTTTTAAAAGCCTATTTTTTAAGAAGTATTTAAGATAACTTTTTTCAGCAGTTTTATTGGTGTATAATTCACATCTCACATTTCAATAATTTAATCCCATCAAGAATAGTTGTATATTCATCATCACAATCAGTTTTAGAACACTTTTCTTTATTCTTAGACTTGTTATTCGCTTCCTATTTCCCCCCAGCCTCCCCTGCCATATCCTCAAGGATCCATTAATCCAATTTCTCTCTCTCTCTCTAGGTTTAGCTATCCCTGGATTTCTTTCTTTTTTTTTTTTTTAATTTTTTTTTTTTTAAGGCATCACTGCCCTTAGGTGGTGGGAGTAGGAGGCCCAGCCTTTGCTCCTGGGAGTATCCCTGGATTTCATAGGCAGAAAGACATTAAAAACTGACGAGAATTGGGCTGAGCCCCGGTGGCGTAGTGGTTGTGCGTGGGACTGCGGCCCACTGGGATGGAGGTTCAATTCCAGCAGTGGGGCTGGGCCTCCTACTCCCACCACGGGAGAGCAGTGATGCCCCCTCCCAAAAAAAATCATGTAAAAAAAAAACTAAGAATTTCAGAAAGATACAAAGTAATGATAATAATAATAATTGATCAAGTATTCACACGGATGAGAAACAGAACTTACACCAAGGGATCAAGTAGAAAGTGTTTTGGAAATGATAATGGCAATATATGTACAAACGTGTTTGCAAAACCAATGCATGGAATGTTAGAAGAGCTATAAAGCCCCCAGTAAAATTATTTTTCAAATACCATAGTAAAATGGAAAAAAAGTAGAAAGGGAAGCAGAACATATTAAAAGCTAAAATTTAAATATATCATAAGGGAAAACAAATGATAGGGTGCTGAATGTTAACCTAACTGCATCTGCATCCAGCCACTTCCCAATGCACTCTTGCATGTGAACCAGCCTATGCACCTCCTATCTTAGTATTCAGGTCTGCTCAATGAGAAGCCTCCAGATTTGAATCCTTCGGAGAGCATGCGCAAGAAAGAGCTGGTTAAAATCATAACCAGGAATGTGAAAGTCAACCTGGCTGCTGTGGTTTCACTTGACCCTTTATGTAAAGCACTTCATGCACTCTCTGTCCTCTTACGATCTCTCGGAGGAAATAGTGTATCCTGACGAGGCACGGAGCAGCTGACGCACTCCTGCGACTGTGTCGGAGAGCAGTCGTGCGCTGACCCTCTCCCTACCCAACCCCTGGGCAGCCAGAGGCAGGGCCCCAGCCTGGTCCCAAGTGGGTAGCAGACACCCCCCAGAACCACTTGGGGCCTTCAGCCTTATCCCAGTCCAGCGTAGCTGTCGGTGCAGAGGCGACAGTTGTGAGTGAGCTAAATTCCCATACTGGTGCAACAGTGCGTGCTGAAGCGTATCACTACTTATGCAGTGGTGGCATCCCGAGCGAGACACAGTGAGTAACCCTGAACCAGGTCTAGAGCACTTCAAGAACCTTGCATTTTCATCCCAGGGAGCAGAATCTCTATTCTGCCTTAACAAATATACACATTTTCTTAGATTCTGCCCCAACAAAGGAGTCTGTCCCTCGTTTATATAGCAGGGTGCAGTTAGTTGAAAAACCTGTTTAATGTTTAAAACCTGGATAAGTAACTTGAAGTCTGATTAATAAAAGTTAGACCCACTAGTCTGTTACCACAGATCAACATCCACTACTGTGCCACATTCCCCTGCCCCGCCTAGAAATGTGGACGCTGTTACGTGATCTCCACTAGCTTTTCTTTTCTTTTTGCTTGTGCCTCAGCTTTCCTTCGTCTAGAAAACATTTCTGATGCGATGTGTTTCATTCGATACAGTATCGGTTGCTAAGTGCGGTGAACTCATCCTCAGAGGTAGAATGTGTGTTCATTGTAGCTGTAACCCACTTAGAGACTGGTTCACAAGGGTCCTATGTCTTTGCTGCTGAACAAATAGCATCCTAACCGATTTCCTTTTTGTCTGGCTCATTTGGTAGAAAAGAGTAGTCGAACAGCTACGGAAGAACCTGATAGTCAAGCAAGAACAACCAGACAAGTTCCAAATACAGCCATTGCCACAATCGGAAAACAAACTGCAAACAGCACAGCAGCAACCACTACAGCAGCTGCAGCAGCAGTACCACCACCACCACGCACAGCAGTCAGCTCCGCCCGCTCCCAACTTGACTGCTGCACAGGTAACGTGTGGGAGCGCATCGCGGGTCCTACCCAGGGTCTCGGTTTGCTACTGGTTGTGTAGGGCGGGGGCTTGTTTCAGACTCTGTTAACCTCGCATGATGTTAGTTACTTTTTAGACCACTGAAGGGCTGAGCATCGCTTGAAACTCACTGACCAAGGAAAGATCATTATGGAGGAACAAAAGTCAAATGAGTTTCTGTCCAAAGCAAAGGGAAGAGGTGTTGAGTAACAAAGAAAAATGGCCTCCCTGCCTCAGGATAGAATGAAAGCCTTATTTTGAATGTCTCTTTTAATTTGTACTGATTCTAAAGGTCTCTGACACTTGACCCCTTCCAGAATTGTATGTTTTTTTTTGGTTCTGTTTTGTTTTTAATGCGGGGTAGTGGGATGGGGCGGGGGTGGTGGGGTGGTGGTATTCTTAGCCATTAGGAATGACCCTATATTGGGATTAATGTCCTTGGGAGCAGGTAGAAAGAAGCAGGCAAAGATCTCCATTATTAACAGAAACAAAATCTTCGTGTCTATGACCATAACCTATTTTGGGGTCTTAATCCTTGGGATTACGGACCACTTGTGAAGCCATTGAGAGCTGTGGATCTCACGTCAGCAAGCTCCACACTCCCACCTGCACACTCAGGGCCCGCGCCGTCTTCTTTGTGGCCACCCCTCACTCAGCAGCCCACAGCTGGCTATGTCTACAGGCCAGAGGGAAGGGCGTCCGTCACTCACCGTGTCGCTGACTGTGGATGGTTAGTGTGCTGGGGCGGCAATCAGTAAACACTTTGCGTGTGATTGATGTTAGAAGTGTTTAATAGTATATTTTTTTACTACTCAGGAGAGTTGACATTTACATAGAGTTTATTCCTTCCAGCCCTCTCCTAACCGCTTCACATAGGTGACCTATGTACTTCCCCCAGCCTTTTGAGGAAGGTGGTAGTATTGTTTCTATTTTCAGAGGCCCAGAAAGGGTAATTCGTTTACCCGAGATCATAGCAGTAGGCAGAGTGGTAGAGCCAAGATTTGAACACAGATGTTCTTGTTGGAAAAAAAAAAGCTATCCATCTAGCCATTCTCTTAGCTACCATTCTCTAAAGAAGAAGAAAAAGAATGAATGAAATATAAAAATGACATAAAATGGCAAGGTAAAATGAAAAAGAGAAAATCGTTGTTGTAAATCAGGTATCAGAGAGGGGCCTACATGCTTTGTACCTTAATCTCCACCCCGAGAGGACTTGGAAATGAGGTATTCAGACTGACGTTTTAAATTCCTTGAGCCAGACTTGTACTGTTGCGGAAAGGTTGCCTTTATTGGCATTTTACACAGCCAGGTTAGATGATCCCTTATCCAAAATGCAGTTTCATCACAAAGTATCTTCATGAAAGGATATGGTAGAATGCATTGTCTCCTTGTACGCTGGAGTTTTCTGTCTTAACCCATGGAGACTTTCTGTTCAAGTAACACTCCAAGGTACACAGATCTGAGGAAATGCGGTCATCGTCTCCTTCCGTAGTAATCTGTGTTCTCTGTCACCTTGGGGTGGTGGGTGAGGAAGGCCCAGAGACTGTCCCCCAAACAGTGTCATGTACCACCGGGATCCCAGTGGAAGCCCACCTGTCGATGGAATTGCCTTTGTTTTGTTTCACCTAATGCAAATGTTTAATGTTCAAAACAAAACAAAAATCTTCTGGGTTATTTTTGGTCTGTCACTCCTCATTGACTGTCCTCTGTGTGATAGGTTCTGATAAATAAAGAGATCATACCAGGGGTCCCTGCCCTCGGGAAACCTACACCCTGTGTACACGCGGATAGAGTTTCATGCCCTCAGTAACCATGTGCGGGGCCTCTATGCGGCCCAGCTAAGCTAGACAGCGGAAGCTGTGGCTTCACAAGCAGCAGCGAGTGTCTCGGACTTCAGGCTGTTTTTAAATGGAGAGAGCGATGCAAACGGCTAGCGTGGATCAAGTGGGAGTCCTCGGCAGAGCTGTGAGAATCCCGGAGAGAAGGAGTAGAAGCCCTCACCCAGGAGCTGGCCTGTGAGTCAGGGCGGGCCCCAGGAATGGGGCTTCAGGAGCGGGAGAGCGTGGCAGGTGCAGGGACGTGCGAGCCAAAGTGGGGAGTCCCCAAAGTAACTGCCCAGCCTGTCCAGAGCACGCAGGC
>PVJH01036371.1:0-18801 GCA_004026705.1 Nesogale talazaci | reverse complement strand
CCCCCCCCCCCGCCCCCCAAGCAAATGATCTTATAAACCAGCGGATAAAGGAGACTCAGACACCAAAGTCTAATAAGCCACATTTATTAGAGCCCCGCGCAGGGGCCGTTTCCCACGTCGTGCAAGCCGGGAGCACAGCCCCCTTTTGTGTAATTTCAAACTTTATATACCCAGTGACCGGTCCTCCACTGCAGAGCAAAAACAAACAGATGAGCCGGCGCCGCTGGGATTGACAATTAGCCACTTGCCCTCATCTTTGCAGAAACAAACAAACAGAACTCCTACGCTTCTAAACAAGTATGCCCTTCCCCCAAAGAAATTCCATTCTAGTGAGTATATTTAAATTGCTCTGTTTGCTTCCCTCCCTTGTCGGAATCTTGAACACTGGGTGAGCCCTGAGTCACTAATTTTCACTTCCACCTTGAAATCACCGTGATCTGAATGAATAGTCACCTTCAAATGTTTTCAATGTCACTTCAGAGCCCCACATTCACATGGTAAGAGCCACAGGTGGCGCGTGGGCCGCAGTTTGCTGACCTCAGCTCTGGGGCACCCAGATCAAGGACTTTGTTCTTAGATTTTACTAAGCGAGGCCCCAGAATGGATCATACCAGGTAATTTTTAAAAAATAAGTACCAAATGACACCTTCAAATTGTTTATTTTTAGTAGTCCCTCCTCCCACTTTTTTTTTTCTTGGGGAGGATTAAGATTTCGTTTTTTTTTTTTTTTTTCAGGAATTCCAGTTACATATTGGATCATTTTGCCTGTCTTCTTTAGCAATTTCTTTCTCTATGACACTTAAACATGTGTTTATTTATTTATCTTTAATTAATCATTTTATTGGGGGGCTCTTACAAACTTTGGACCCATCCAGCATTCTGTAATATTAAGCCTACTTATATGTCTGTTGCTAGCAACATCTCCAAAACAATTTGAGCCTTTGGTATCAGTTACTCTTCCCCCTCCTTCCTCCCTCTCCCTCTTGATGACACTTTTAATATTTTAAAATTGTTGGTTTCTTGGGGGGGGGGCATCACTGCTATCTGGTGGGAGTGGGAGACCCAGCCTTGCTCCTGGAGAGCTGCTGCTGGATTTGAACCACCAAACCAGTGGGCCGCAGTCCTGCACACAACCACTAAGCCCCTGGGGCTCAGCCCTGTATTTTAAAATTGACCTCATTTTATTCTCTCAGCATGTTTTACTCATCAATTCCTTTTTATTACTCTTCCAGTTGAATGACTCTAATCTTGATCGGTGAGACGAGTTTTTGACTTTTTCTTTTCTTTTTTTTGGGGGGGGGCATCACTGCTCTCCGGCGGTGGGAGTAGGAGGCCCAGCCCCACTGCTGGAATCGAACCTCCGTCCCAGTGGGCCGCAGTCCCGCGCACAACCACTACGCCACCGGGGCTCAGCCCGAATTTTTGACTTTTTCCGGCTGTGCTTCCCAAGTTTTGTAGACTCTCATGTCCTGCTTCCCTTCCTGTGGGTCCGTTCCTGTGTGGCGTTCAGGCTCCTGGCTTCCTGCGTCTGGAAGAGCCGACCTGGTTTGTTGAAGAACAGTTCATTGGGGTTGGAGTTCTGTGTCATCGCGTCCCTTTGCTTACTGGTGCTTTTCGAGGTGAGGTGGGGAGGCAGAGGGAGCCTGGAATTTTCAGCCGCAGCAGAACTGTTTTTTAGCAGCTGTACAGTATTCCATTTTTCAAGAGGATAAAGTAGATATCATCCGCTTCCCCCCTCCCCCTAACTCCCAACTCGCTGACCCCTAGTGACCCCGGTGGGTTTCCGAGACTGTTGGCAAGGGCATACAGCCTCTTCTTTCTCCCATGGAGCTACCGGTGGATTCGAACTGCCCACCTTGAGGAACCACAACGTCACCAGGGCTCTGGGTGCTTTTGCCTCAGACCTCAGAAATATTTCCCCTATTTCCCCTGATATTTCTATTTCCCCTGATCAATGCTAGCTGGCCTCTGCAGCGAGGAGTGAGAGGCTTAAGCGATTTGCTGGATTTCTTAGTTTGAAGAACGTGTTCCTCTTTTGGTGGGAGGAAGTGCAGTTGAAAACGGAACCGTGGCGGCTTTTATTGAAGGAGCTGCTTGGTCTTGTGACTTGGGGATCCCTCTTGCTGTGGTAACATTTTTAGCTTTGGCTGAGCCCTGGTGGCGCAGTGGTTGTGTGCGGGGCTGCAGCCCAAAGGGTTGACGGTTCAAATCCAGCAGCGGCTCTCCAGGAGCGAGGCTGGGCTTCCTACTCCCACCAGGGCAGTGATGCCACACACAACATTTTTAACTTTGACAGCTCCCTTCCTTCTCCCCTGCTCCTCTTCCAGGATGCTTCGTCCAGTGCCTTCCCAAGACATATTGGTCCTGCCCAGACTCCAAGCCCCTTCTCCCCATTTCCCCAGAAGCCAATGCTTTGATTCTCTAGGTACCCAGACTTTCGTTCCTCTTCAGGGGAGGGGTCCCTTTCGCTCTCTGGAGGTAATTTTATTTATAACGCTCAGCCCCGCTCTGGCTATTCTCTTCTCTTTCCCTTGCACTGCCGCCTGACCCTCTGCTCTGGGGACTCAAGGCCTCGTGCTGCTATTTTCAGACGCCTATTTCCATGCTAACTTGTGGACTGAAGTCTCCTGGTTATGCTGAAGGCAAAGCGCTGTTATTGCTCTGAGTTGTTGTCATGGATTCAATTGTGCTCTCCCCGAATGTGTGTCAGCTTGTTAAGACCATGCATTTCAGAGGCTTGGCGGTTACGCAATGATAGGCTCATGCCCCCCAGGGCTTCAGAAATGGAGGGAACACCCCTTGCAACTTCTCAGTGAGCATTGGAGGCACTCACTCGTCGGGTGCCAGGAAATTTGGAGGACAGCTTCGGGGTCGGTTGACTGAGCCTTCTGTGGGCTTGCCTTTCTTTGGCATGGGCAGAAATATGGATCTCTTCCAAACGAGAAAGCTATATAAGCTGTCTTCCCATTCCCACCAGGGCAGTGATGCCACAAAACAAAACAAAACAAACTATATAATCTGTCATGCACACAGCTAGCATGCGACTTAAGATCTTTCAACAACGGTTGCATCAGTGCCTTGACAGGTCCTAAGTTCAGGCTGGATTCAGAAGAGGACATGGAACAAGAGATACTATTAGATGGATCTGGGCTCCAAGCAGAGAATACCAGGAAAAAAATGGTTTTTCCCCTCCTAAGACATCAATTTTTATTTTATCTGCTTAAACAGTAAAAAAGGTGATGTCCAGGCTATAGGAAACCAGTGCACTGGATAGTGGTGTGAGCCCGACCCTAGCTTAAGCTAGAAAATAAACTGATTTTGTTCCTTTGCAAAAAAATAAAATAAAAAAGGTGAAATAAAAAAAAATTTCTGCTGTAAGCATTGTAATTTTTTTTTTTTTTGCATCACTGCCCTGGTGGGAGTAGGAAGCCCAGCCTTGCTCCTGGAAAGCTGCTGCTGGATTTGAACCGTCAACTCTGTGGGCCGCAGTCCCGCACACAACCACTGCACCATCGGGGCTCGGCTAACAGGTGAACTTTTTTTTTTTTTGGCGGGGGGGGGCATCACTGCTCTCCGGTGGTGGGAGTAGAAGGCCCAGCCCCACTGCTGGAATTGAACCTCCATCCCAGTGGGCCGCAGTGCCGCGCACAACCACTACGCCACCGGGGCTCAGCCCCACAGGTGAACTTTTACAGGGAGAAAATGACATGTCAGACTAGGTTCTTTATTTTATGTATGATTTACAGCAACCCATCTGATTCTATACACCCCCCCCCCCACAGGCATACATGCATAAAAGTAGGTAAAAAAATTATTGCTACCAAGTTCCCAGTCCATAACATGACAGGTTGTTTCAAGCAAATGTATTTACACATATGTTGGCATAGCGGGTTCCATGTGGGGCTACAAGTCACAGGGTCAGCAGTTCAAAACCACCAGTTGCCCTCCTAGAGAAAGATAAAGCTATCAACACATACAAGCAGTTTCAGCCTAGGAAATCCACAAGAACAGGTCTAGTCTTTCCTATACGGTCACTATGAGCTGGTATTCCCTCAGTGGAAGCCCATGTTGAGCTTCGTGATGGTTGAAGACAAGTTCTCTCAGAATACCTTTGTCTTAGTCTCCTGAGGGTGCCTTCCAAAAGCAGGTCCAAGACAATGACTTCTCAAAGGATCTATGAGTCAAATTCAAGGTTCAGAAGGTTGATGATGGTTGTTTTCTTTGAGGAGGATGTTCTCGGTCATGGGTAACTTGATAGATTTTCTGAGAGGACGCAGGACACCACCACAGGAACATGCTGTGAAGAAGATTCAAGAAAACAGAAAAATGCATCGGTGAGAAAATAGCCAGCACATCTGTGTTGACAAGGTTTTCCCATCACCAGAAAAAAAAATCTTTTCTCGTGTCTCATTGACTCCTCAAAGGTATTTGACTGAGTCAAATCATCAACTGGTCAACCTTGAGAAGAATGGGAATCCCAGAACACTTCCCCGTGCTCAGGAGGAACTTGTACATGGGTCCAGAAAAGAACAAGGGAGACTGTGTGGTTTGAAAACAGGAAAGGTGTATGTTGGTGTATCCTCTTGGCATACTTCTTTAATCTGTATCTGAGCATATCATCAAAGAAACTGGATTATTAGATGAAGAGGAATGTGGCATCAGGCTGGAAGAAGGCTTAGTAAGCTACCTGCAATATGTAGATGACACAATCTTGCTTGTTGAAAATTAAATGGATCGAAGAACTTGTTGACGAAGATCAAGGATTTCAGCCTTCCGTATGGATCACAAGTCAATAGCAGGAAGACCCAATCCTCGCAACTGGGCCAATAGGTAACATCACGATACATGGAGAAAAGGTTGAAGCTGTGAAGACTCTTATCTCGCTTGAACTCATAATCGGTGCTCATGAAAGCAGCCATCAAGAGATCAAAAGACATATTGCGTTAGGGAAATCTGTTGCCTAAAACCTCTTTAAAGTACTAAAGAACAAGGTTATTCCTTTGAGGACCAAGGTACGGCGTTCTGACCCAAGCCATGGTGTTCTCCATTGCCTCATAGGCATGTGGACGTTGGACATGGAATAGCGAAGGCTGTAGAAAAAATGGTACACTTAACTTGTGGCCCTGGAGAAGAATATAGAAAGGACCACGAATTGCTAAACTTTGTTGGAAGAAGCACGGCCAGAATGTTCCTTAAAAGCAAGGCAGGCAAGACTTCCTCTTACCCACTCTGGACATATTGTCAGGAGAGAATGGTCCCTGGAGAAGGACCCCATGCTTGCGAAAGTGGAAAGGCACCAACAAAGAAGACCTTAATGAAATGGATGGACACAGCGGTGACTGCGACACTGGACTCATGCAGAGAAACAATCAGGAGGAAGGCACGGGACAGGCGGTGTTTCATTCTATCGTGTGTGGGGTTGCTATGGAAAGCACTTAACAACACTAACAATAACAGGATGCGATTAACCAGTCTGGGCTATTGGGATGAGGGTGACACGCAGCCTCCTTACTGAGGTCATGGTGCTGATAGGGTAAAGAGGACGCTCCCTGAGATGTGACATGCGTCACCTTTAATCTTAGCAAGAGACAAAAGGAGAAGTAAACAGAGAAGGTGGGACCTCCCAGAAAGGAGCTGGGAGTCCCTGTGCTTAGAATCTCCTAGACCCTTTGTCTTTTGACGATGAGACGCAGGGAGATCTCCAAGGGGTGCTGCATTTGAAGTGGTTGGAAGGAGATAGGGTCCTATGACAGAGAGAGAGAGAGAGAGAGAGAGAGAGAGAGAGAGAGAGAGAGAGAGACTTCCCTAGCTGGTGCCTTCCAGCTGGACTTCCAGCCTCCTGAACTGTGAGAAAACACATATGCTTTCTGTGTTAGGTTGGATTCTCTAGAGCAAAATCGGTGACGCTTGTATGTGTCTGTACGTAGAGAGATTGGTATGAGGAAATAGCACATACAGTTGAAGAAGCAGGTGAGCTTCTCTTGCCTCATGTAGCTGTGTAAGCTGGTGAACAGGAGGCAGGAGGCTGAAGTAAGGAAGGGAGGGTGGTACAAGCTAGTGGCTGCAGAGGTCGTCAAATGAATTCACCATCAGGAGTCTGCTGACAGCTCTTGGGATCAGCAGGTGATGTAACAGGACATAGACAAACCTGATGCAGGATCCAGCTGCAGCAGAAGGTGGAGGGAAAGTTCAGCTCTGCTTAGGGTTTTTCTCTTATACAAAGGGCCACACCTCCCAAGGAGGTGTCATCAGGCTCCGCCCCTGCTTTCACGCGGGTGTGTCTAGGTGACATAGCCACTAACCATCACAGGCCACCCCTTGTCAACTTGACACCTTTAGGCATACATAATCTCTAAGCAAACACAATAAGGAAATCATTCTTTTTAAAAAAAATTTAGAGAACACTTTATTGGGGGCTCTTACAACTGCTATAACAATCCATACACCAATTGTATCAAACACTTCTGAACATATATTGCCATGATCATTTTCAAAACATTTCTTTCTACCTGAGCCCTTAGTATCAGCTCCTCTTTCTCTCCTCCATGATTCACCCTCATGACCTCTTGATAAATTATAAATTATTATTATTTTCCTATCTTTTATTTATTTATTTATTTATTTTTAGGCATCACTGCCCTCAGGTGGTGGGAGTAGGAGGCCCAGCTTTTGCTCCTGGGAGCCGGAATTGAACCTCCGTCCCAGTGGGCCGCAGTCCTGCGCACAACCACTATGCCACGGGGGCTCAGCCCTCATATCTTATTTTGGGGGGGCATCACTGCCCTCTGGTGGGAGTAGGAGGCCCAGCCTTGCTCCTGGAGAGCTGTTGCTGGATTTGAATCGCCAAACCAGGGGGCTGCAGTCCCGCACAGAATCACTACTCCACCGGGGCTCAGCTATTTTCATATCTTATACTATCTTTTTTTGGGGGGAGGGCATCACTGCTCTCCGGTGGTGGGAGTAGGAGGCCCAGCCCCACTGCTGGAATTGAACCTCCGTCCCAGTGGGCCGCAGTCCCGCGCACAACCACTACGCCACCGGGGCTCAGCCCTCTTATACCATCTTTTATCTCCCTTCACCCATGTTTCTATTGTTAGACCCCCCTGGGCAGGGGGGAGGGGCGGCAGGTTATACATCTATCATTGCATTTGGTTCCCAGGAAATCATGCTTAACACGATGACAACTTATACAACCAAAAGCACGCTAACCCCATTTTCATTTTATGTTTTATAAGCGAACAAAGCAAAAATATTTGGTGCACACACATAAATAGGAATTATTGATAATAATTACAGTCCCTGTTTCTGCAGCCGGTCACACGGCTGTAGCTGGTATTTAGAACTACCTTCTCTTACTACCCGTTCAGTATTTCCTTTGCCCTCAGCAAGAACCTCGACTGGCAGTGGTTCTTTGGCTAGGTAGGATAAGCCAAACCTTCATTCGTGAAGTGTCAGAATTGGGGCGCTGACCCCTGACTTTAATCATAAGGCGTGGAGTCCTAAGAGATGGTGTAAAGAATCACTCAGATTCCAGATGCATTCTTCTTTATCTCCATTATGTAATACTAACCCAATGCTCCTTGGTAATCAGGATCAGTCACTCAACTCACCCCTTTTGTGCCTGTTGATCCTGAGGCGAGGAATCCACTATGGGGAGCATGTATTCCTAACTTCCTCTTCAATGGCATCAGCGCTGTCTCTCTAGGTGGGGAGTCTTCCCTTCTTTGGCATTAAGACCCCCAGACCTGAAGAGCCGAGGATTTCAGGGACAGGAAGCAAAAATGCGGTGGGTGGGTCAATAGGAGAACTGGTGTGTGGGACCACTCCCATTTCCACCCTTGCCTCCTAGACCTGTGAGCTCCGGCTACTGGAGAAACACTGGAGAATTGTCTAGAGCACACACAGCCTCTTGGAGAACATTGTCCCACCTTTGCAAGGTGCGGCCACTAAGCACTTGCGATCATTGTGTCTTGAGAAGTCTATTCCATCATGCTATCAGCATCTTGTTAAGACCAGTGGATTTCAGGCGCGTGGACCCAACAGCTGCACTTCATTTCATGTGAAGTGAATCCCTGGGTCGTAGCTGATGCCAGGCAGGATGCTGTGTCGTTGGATGAGACGCTCTTTAAGTCTAAGAATGGTAGTTTTGGCAGCATCGGTGCATGCAGGGAAAGCAGATATATATCCAGAGGTTGCCCATTTCCATGAAGGAAGTGGTCCCATCGCTTCTGGGCCTTTTGGCTAAGATCAGTGTGAAGGAAGTGATCCCATGTAATCAACCTGCCATCAGGTTGTTGGTCAAGACCCCTGAGAAATGGTCCCATAACTCGGACTCACTGTTGACTTCTGCCGCGGGTCGGTGGGGCACCCCGCAGTGGCAGTAGTTGAGTCAGCCTTGGCGAGTGGAAGTCCATGTTGCTGAGCTCGTGAGTTGCTGAGCTCCATCCCTGCCACCAGGGCCACTCTGTCCAAGCGCCCATTGGTCAAGGACAGGGGTGGCTGGGGAAAGGAGGTGATGGGTTTCTGCAGAGTATGTCCTTCCATACACTCAACTGTCAACGTCCTCCTCTGCAGAAGTATTCTGCAGTGAGCATTCTCACATGAAACACATGCATCTTCCCCCCTTTTTCTTTGATTCATTCAAAGAGGTCTAGCGACATACCTCTTCCCTACCCCCCCTCCTCGTCACTCCTTCTCCCACCATGCTCTCATCTTCGAGGCAGAGTCCCTCACTGACACAGTCCCACACCCGGCCGTTTCTCCTTCCAGACAAACCGAATGACCAGGTGCGCCGCCCAAAGTTCTGTCCACTGGGAGGACTCCCCGTCACCACCGTCCTTCAGGGAGGTCCCGGGTAGGCGTTGTGGCACGGCCGCTGTCCGCTTTCGTGTGGCACCTGTGCATTGTGCAGAATCAGCAGCTCACGGGACATGAGTGTCCGGTCCCTCAGCCAGCTGATCAGAAGGCACACCCCACGAGGCCGCAGGTGCAGACCGGGAGGAAGATGCGACATGACAGCAGTGGAGACCACCGGCATGTGGGCCACTTCTTCATGTAGCTTGCTGGTATCTTCTTAATTACCTTGCCCAGTCTCTCGACATACCACTTCCATTCAATGATGTCACGTCCCAGGTTATGATGTCACGTCCCAGATACAACATCTGGTTCATGATGGGCAGCTCAGGCCACAGGGTGACTTGGTGGCCCATGGGGAGACATTAAAGTCCAGTCAGAGGCCCAGAGCTGCTTTTCCAAAGGGAATGGTTGTCCGCAGAGGATGGGAGAGCTTGGCTTCGCAGTCAGCGCTGCGATTTACTGCCAGGGTGGCTGCCATACTCCAGCCTGCATTGCTCTCTGCCACTGACCCCATTGGATCCTACGGTCCACGTGGCAGAGCTGCTGACCCACTGTTCTGGGTCCCACTCAAAGCTGGCCCCTCCTGGAATCACTTGGTATACAGGCCAAGCAGCCCACCCCCATGAGAGACAGGTCACCTCCGAAACCTAAAGAGGCCCGCCAGGCGTTGCGTCTCCTCCCTAGTGCAGGTGGGGCCAGATGCAATCACTTATCTTTCACTTGAGCGTGGAGATCTTGACACAGACTCTAACGGTCACCTTTGTTACAGGCACACATCCGTGCCTTTGGGGTTTAGAGCAGCACAAGGTAATTAAGACAGCTGCCCTCGAAGGGCTGAGCCCCGGTGGCGCAGTGGTTGAGCACGGGACTGCGGCCCACGGTGTTGGCGGTTCAAACCCAGCAGCAGCTCTCCAGGAGCAAGGCTGGGCCTCCCACTCCCACCAGAGATCAGTGATGCCCCTCACCCCCCAAAAAAGGACAGCTGCTCTCACTCAAGTCGAGCCCCGAGGGCCTAGTGGCTGTGCGGGACGCTGCTAATCACAAGGCCAGCAGTTTGAAGCCATTGGCCCCTCTCAGAGATAAAGATGAGGTGCTCTACTTCCACCCAGAGAGACGGCCTCAGAAACCCACAGAGGTCGTGCTTCCCTGTCCCAAGGGTCACTAGGAATTGGAGATGACTCGCTGGCAGGGAGTTTGGTTGGGGGTTGGCCTCAGTCAATTCCAAGTGCCGGCGGCCCCCCGCGTCAGGCCGCAGGCCATCGCCGAGGCTGCCAGATCTGTCTTCCAAAGTCCCTCCGGTTGGGTTTGAGCCACCCACCTTTTGACCAGTGTCCACCAGGCGCCCCAGGCAGGGGTGTGCTTTTATATGCTTTCCTTGTTATTCTGTCCGGTGCTGGGAGGGTGTGTGGAGAGGATGGGTGTGTCAGTCCGGGTAGACTAGAGAAACAAAATCATGGACACGCATATGGAGATAAGGGTATGGTTTATATACAAGAAGAATAGGACGGGCTGAGCCCCGGTGGCGTAGTAGTTGTGCGCGGGACTGCGGCCCACTGGGACGGAGGTTCAATTCCAGCAGTGGGTCTGGGCCTCCTACTCCCACCGCCAGAGAGCAGTGATGCCCCCCCCCCCAAAAAAAAAGAATAGGACATTAAGAAAGCATCCCAACCCAGTCCAGCTCAAAGTCCTAAGTCTGAAATTATCCTATATGCCCCATACCAGTCTATAACGTCTCCTTCTGACTCACAAAGTCACAGGTCGGTGGGTGCAGAGTCCTGGTGCTGGCAGGGGTCTCCCCATGACTCCTCGCTTCCAGGGCTCAGGGTCCATCAACAGCATCCAGTGGTGGTAGAGGCAACTCAGCCCTGGCAGGGGTTTCCACGTGGCTTCTCCAGCTTCAGAGGTCTGGTTCCATCAGGGTAAGGCCGTGTGTCTTCTCCTCCGGCTCCTCCAGCTCCTCGGGTGCTGCCATCTTGTCTTGGCTGTAGTTCGTTGTCTTGGAAACTAACTCCCAACAACTGGGGAGATAGCTTCTCATCTCCACGAGAGAAATATCACAATATTTCCCAGAAGTCTCAGAAGAAAGCCTTGCCCACATGGAGGCCTCATTGACTACTCAATGGCAATCTCCAGATGAACAGGCCAGACTCCACCCCTACATCCTCAATCATGAAATGAACATAAGCACATGACTGCCACACTGGGATTCTGAAGGCCTCTGTTGACAAGGGAACCTGGAATCCAGCGTCTACCTGTCAGTCGTGGCCATCTGAAAGTCACACGGGTATTGTCAAGTTGGCTGCTATTTTGTCTTTTAGATTTTTGGTGACTTGCAGCTCAAGAAGCCTGGCTGCCTGCCACCTGTCTGGGGCTGACTCTCAGGGCCGGAGGGCAGGGGGCTTTGGAACTCTGGGTAGAAGTCACCCCGCGGCCCACAGGACATGGCTGGGAGGTGGACAGCTTTGGGTTTCTAGTGGCTGAGGCCACATCCACTGAGAGAAAAATGCACGCATCTCAGGGGTGCCATTTGCCGAGTCTCCACGCTGCTGGGCCCACTCTGAGATGAACCCTCGGAGACTTTGAGGCCTGCTGTGGCCCTTGGCCTTCTCCAGGGTGGCCGGGAGCCTGACTCCCTCCGTTCACCGCGGGCTCCCAGTGTTCTTTTTGCGTGTTGCAAAGTGGAGCGGCACCCGGGTTCACCGCCTGCAACCTGGAGACCCGCCTGTCGTGGCGCAGACTGAGGCTAGATCTTGGAGGCTTTGGCGAATCATTGGGTAAACGGGCCTCACCTGCTCTAACTCAGCCCATGTTGTGGAAAGCGGGCTGAGGGAGGATAGTCTTCACCCTAGACTCCGCCCCACCCCCCCACCCCCCCAGAACCTGGAAGAGGGCAGAGGAGGACCGTGACTGGGGGCCCTGGACCTTGAGTCCATACCAGTGTGTGATGCACATATAGATATCTTATGATAGCCACAGGCTAGTGGACGTTGGCCTTTCCAAATTCCGAAGCAACTTGTTCCCTGGGGTGCCCGTCTGACTGGACACCCGCCCCCACCCCCAGCTCTTTCTGTTCCCCGAGTCCCCAGTTCTTGGGCAGTTGGGGTGTATTCTTAGCAAGCATGTCGTTAGCTGTCTTTCCATTCACGCCAACCCCTGGGGACTGCTCTGGGTAGTTTCAAGGCCCAGAGGACAGGTGCTAAGCCTGACTCCCACCGTGTTTTTGTATTTGTGTTTTGGGAAGGGGAGAGGGTGTTCAATCTCCAGCCCACCTTTTAGCCAAGGGTCAAACCATAGGACTTCACAATAGCCCCACTCGGGAATGCCCGGGACAGACACACAGGACCGAGAGCCACCTACCCACCGCCCTCGAGATGATGCTGGCGTGCTCAGGGACGGAGCGCATCTGGAAGACGGTAACCCTCTGCGGGCGGGCGGAGGAAGCCCTTTCTTTCTTTTGTGGAGAGGCTGATGGGCTTCAGCGCTGATCTTGGAGTTGGTCTCTCCACTCGCTCCACCGACATCGAAGCAGCGCGCTGTGGGCCTGGCCCAGGGGTCGCGTCCGGTGTCGCTGCCCTCTGTCCCTGGGCAGGGGCGCAGATGGGGGTTGCAAGGATCTGGGATGCCCTCGGACACCGCCCTTCACAGATGCGCCCCAGGTGAGTCAGGGTGAAAGCCAGGGCGCCGTGGTAAGGGTTGGTCTTGGCCAGGCAGAGAGAAGCCCCTCCCCACTGAGCGTCCCCCATCACTTGGGGCGCCTCCCCCAGCTTTAGCCGGAGCCCCTGTGTTTCTAGGGGGCCTTGGGGGGAGGCCAGCCGCTCCCCTCCCCGCTCTGAGCAGGTGAGCCGGCTGCTCACGAATCCGGGAGGGGGTGGCGGCCCAGCTGGGAAACAGCCCTGAAATAGGCCCCCCTCCACCCCCGTTGCCGCCTCCCAGAATCCGCGCAGGTGAAAAACAACCTTTTCAGTCCCGGTACTTCTGGGGCTCCGGAGCCCGTGCGGTCCCCCCCGAGTCCTGGGGGGGCGATGTCGCCCCGCGGCCCCTGCAGATCCGCCCCGGGCCTCGGAGGCGGGTGCAGTGCAGGCGCTCGGGCGCCGGGCGGCGCTGCTGGCCCGCGATGGAGCCCGGCCGCGCCCGGACCAGGCTGCCAGCAATGGAGCGTCCTGCTCTCTCAGCGGCTTGGGTGCCCTGAGGACTAGGGAGGAGGTCAGTGGGGTCACCTGTTTGCAGGACCAGAGAATGGAGTCGGGGTGCAGGCTCCCCCCCTCATTCCCTCTCTCCTGCTGCACCTCTCTGAACCCCAGTTGCCACCCTTCCCTCTGGGGTGACATAGGTGAGCGGGAGAGCAGAGGTTCAGGGAGGGGAACCCTTCTTTTCCATAAAGAAACTGAGGCCAGAGAGGTACTGCTATGGTTCTGGTGGCGGGGAGGGTCATGGCCAGGGCAGGCTGCAGGCCCAGGTCCCTCCCGGCGCTGACTGTGGCCTGAGTCACACCCCACCACTGAGTCAGCGCCGGGACCTGGGCCTGCTGCTAGCCTGCCTCTCAGGAGACCAGACACAGCTTTCCATGGTCCTGGCTTCAACTTCAGTGGCTCAATTTGCCCCCACCCCCTCCCCACCATCAGCCCTGATCTCTGTTGCATGTGGGAGAAGTCTTTACCCCGGAAGTGAATCCCCTGCTATCAGGGGAAGGGGCCAGGCCCATGCTGAAATGGGGGAATGGGGGGAAGGGGGGGGTGACTGGGGCTCAGAGCTGAGGCTGTGCAGAGATCTGGGCAGAGTCCAAGCTCTGTGACTCCATGGTTGAGTGACCCTAGTCTGGTGTCCATCCCTCTTTGGGTCCCAGTCCCACAGTCCCACAGAAGAATTTGTGCAGATTTTTCTGGGCTTGGGGGCCTTGGGGATGGAGCTGGATGCTTGGGTCAGGGGATGTGGAGTCCTGGGGATGCCGGGTTCTTTCCAGGAGTGGGTTCTCTTCTCCCCATCTCCAGGGTGAAGACTGCACGTGGGAGGGGGTAAGAGACTTTCGGTCACTCTGCCCGGGCTGTGGTTCTTTGCTGGTTAGCTGGGCCCCCTTGGGCTCAGCCCTTCCATCTGTACAATAGAAGAACAGCAGTGCTTCCACTCCAGGGCTGCTGAGGCCACTGGGTGCGCTCACCTGGACACAGGTGGGCACCTGGCAGGCGTCCCCCACCTGGAGGCATTGTAGGCTCCACCTTTTTGGGCCCCTCCGCCTCCCTCCAGCCATCTCCCACCTTACTCCTGCGGCCCCCCTGGCTTCCGTTCTGGGGCCTCACACCCCAGCCAGCTGGTTGGAGTTCTATTAATATTTCAGTTTGATGAATTAAAGATTCTTTCCCACCCTCCTCCTTCTGATGTCCCAGGAGGGAATTAAAAGCACATCCGATCCAATCAGATGCCATTAACATGCAGCCCACGAGGGTAAGAGCTGGCGGGTGTGGGTTTCACCCCCCCTCCCCGCCCCAGCACGGCTTTGTCCTTTTGTGGGGTCTGGGTGATGGGTTGGTCCATGAGGGGGCGGCTACAGGAAGTGAGGATATTGGGGGGGGGGCCGGAGGGGGGTAAGGGGTGGCTGCCTAAACGACTAGCCTAGAGGAAGCTGAGTTTTCCCAGGTCTTGGGGTATGGTGGTGAGGAAGCAGCTGTGCCCCCTTCTTGGGGCACCTGGCCATACCTTCCCACCTGGCCATACCTCCTCTGGTCCCCTGCCTCAGGATTACTCCCAGGTCAGCCCAAGTTCCCAGGCTCTGGAGGGAGCAGGATTGGAATCACAGGACTGGGAGCACTGCGCCTTGGTGTCCTTTCCATTTTTCTCTCTGGTCAGCGGCCTGGATCGGCGTGGGGATGGAGAGGGAGCCTGGCTTCCCTTCCAGGCTGTGCCTGGGTTCCTGAATGGGCGGCCAGGAGGGCCCCCTGGGTAGTCCAGTTGTCCATCAGACAGCCGCCCAATCAGGCCGCTGCCCATCCAGGGCCTGGAGCCCGGAGGAGGAAGTACCAACTGAAGTTGAAGCCACGCTTCCACTGGGGCTCTAATCCGGTACTGCTTACCCCCCATTCCAGCCCTCGCTGGAGTGTCCACAGGGCTGGGAAGCGCAGGGACCCAGGCTCCATAAGGCAGGACACTGAGGCTCCAAGGATGGGAGGGGAGTGGGCACACGGACAGTGTCTGTGGCCGGGTGGAGTCGTCCAGGATGTATGGGCATGAGCTCGTGTGTGTCCCTGATCGGTGGGGTGGGGCGGGGCCAGGGGGCGGCTTGAGAGAACAAGCTCCCTCCCCCTGCTCCCTTCTCTGCTTCCCTGCAGACCTTCTCTCCAGTTGCCACCCCCCCCTGGGCCTGTCACCCAACTGCTCTCCTGGCGTCCAGAGTCCTGCCACTCAGTCAAGGAGCAGGCCAAAGGGTTGGCGGGGCTCTTTGCATGCTAATTGTGTTTTGACACCGGGACTTGTAGCATCCATCCTCATGACATCTGCCTCTGAGCTGACAGACATGTGGACAGGGGGATGGATGCTAAGTGGCTTTAAATTGCAAAGAGACTGGAGAAGAGAGCCGGAGAGGAGGGAAGAGGAATGAGAAGGAAGAACCAGGGGGAAAGGAGGAGGGAGAGGAAAAGCCATCCTTTCCAGACGGGCCATTCCTTCATCCCAGTAATAGGCACCAGAGACTAACCCTGAGCAGAGGCTAGGGCCCCCCTAGTCTGCCTCTGTGTCCCATTTCCCCCGCCTGGGGCTCTCTGCGCTTCTAAATGCTGTGTATCGTTCAGGATTTAATTAAATGTTCAAATGTCACCTGGCCCTGGCAGCCTCTTGTTAGGGATGGAATGGTGTGTCCCCCCCAAAAATATGTCAGCGCGCCCGGATTGCTCATCTCCGTGTCCTCTGTGCTGTGAACCTTCACTTGTGTGGTATGACCGAGGTGAGATTAGAGGTGGTTATGCCAATGAGGCCGGAGGCTGTTCTCAGGCTTAGGTTGGGCTTTGAGTCAATCTTGCGGTATGAAAGAGATTAAACACTCAAACTGAGATCAGAGGGACCTATTCCCTCCAGGAAGGAAATGCTGAGTGGAGCACTGCCTTTGGACCTGGGCTCCCCAGCCTGAGCGTCTCAGGTTAAAGTGACCAGATGTCCCGCTTTTGGGGGGACAGTTCCGATTTTACACAATTTCCCCCCCGCACCCCACGGTGTTTTAAAAAAGCCCTGATTTTTTGGAAAGAATGCTAGGGAACGGCGGAAGAATGAGAAGGGAATATACCCCTCTTTGCCCCCCCCCCCCATCAATGGTGTCCCACTTTATCCATGTCAGGCCCAGGGGGAGATGGATGCCTGGCCGTGTGTTGATCTCCCAGGGAAACCCGGTCCACAGCTGCTGAAGGAAGACGAAGATCCTCTTCCAGAAGCGGCTCAGAGAACACCCCGTTTTCCAAGAGCCAGCACCTCTAGCCTCCCGTACAGTGAAGAAATGAATTTCTGTGTAGCATAGCCACCTCCTCCACAGGAGGAGCCGCGTCCCCCTTCTTTTCCTTCCTCACAGCCTCTCCCTCTTCTGCCCTGTAGGTGGCGACATGGAGGCGGAGGAGCAGGGACTCAGGTCTGGTGGCTTCAGGGCAGGTGCTCTGGTGAGTAGGCAGGCAGATGCAGAAGCCCAGATTCCATTCTACAGAAGGGGAAGCCAGCCGAGGCCTGCAGACACCACGGTGGGTCAGGTTTCTCCCGTCCCCCCATGGACTCCCAGCTCCCTCCCTGCTCGTGTGGTGAACCTCCCCTCCCCTCGCCTCCCCTCCTTCCCAGCTGCACAGCTTCTGTGCAGGCAAGAGGATGGAGACCGCAGTTCATTCCAG
The DNA here is from genome assembly GCA_004026705.1 of Nesogale talazaci. Classification (NCBI taxonomy): domain Eukaryota; kingdom Metazoa; phylum Chordata; class Mammalia; order Afrosoricida; family Tenrecidae; genus Nesogale; species Nesogale talazaci. The sequence goes on along the minus strand of PVJH01036371.1, from coordinate 2,092 downwards.
TCTTTCACTCCTCTGCCTTGCACCCCTGATCTTGGGGGTGGGGGTGGGGGCTCCTGCAGCAGGAACTCAGACCCACTTTCCTTTGTTCGGAATCGTCGGGCTGAGGCACCTGGTCCGAGGCATCGAAGCTGAGCTCCAGTTCTTCCTGCTCTGCACCTGTGCGGCTAGGTGGGGTGTGTGAAAGGGGTGGGTATCCATATGTCCTGTGCTCTGGAAAGCCCTTGGGCCACAGGGCATGATTACAGACTCAGGAGTCCCTCACGGAGATCCACATGGTTTTTTTTTTTTTTGGAATTGAGAAAGATAATATGACACAGATATCACCTGTGACGATTGCGCCTCACCACCAGGGGTCTGACGCGGGCCAGGAACACAAACACGTTCCAGTTTTGCAAGGAGCAGCAAAGCGTTTTTTCCACGGAGAGCGAGTGTGAGCCGGTGCAACCACAACGGACAGCTCTCCCCGTCAGGTTTCCCTGTGGAAACGTATGAACTTTGGATTTCAGAGCATGCTGGATTTGGGAATCTAGCAGAGGGCACTGGGGCCTCGGCCAACGCACCCCTCCAAGCCACGGGCTTGAGGCAGTTCTGGGGATGGGGTGGGTGGGCAGGAGGTAAAAGGGTTCCTGGCACTTGGACTCTCGCTGGCTGAAATCCCAAAAGTCGCCCCCATTGCTGTGAGCAGATTCTGACACATGGAGACCCCACGTGCCGCCCGCCAAGGAGAACCGCTCTGCTGGCCTGTCTTCGTGCCTGTGATCTTGGCGGTAGCAGACCACCAAGCAGCCTCTTCTGGGGCAGCACTGTGGCCTGGTGGGTTCACAGGGCCAACTGGCCAGTCAATAGTCCAGCCCGGGGTAGAGGGGCCCTGACCTGGAGCTGTCCCTGACCTCGGAGTTGTGGAGGACAGAATTCCAGAACCAAAAGAGAGGCTGGAGGTGACAAAGTAGGAATGACCTACCCTGGAATGACCAGGATTCTGAACACCCCTCCTCCCGCCCCCAGGGGCCCTCCGTCTTGGACTCCAGGCACAAAGCTCCTAGTGCTGGGCAGAGTGACTAATGCCTCTCTGGAGGACCAGAGGACGTCGCCGCCTCCTCCTGGCGGTCCAGCTCTCCATCCTGCAAATGTCCTGCCTGGGGACAGTTACTGTTTAGACAAACTCCCCATCAGAGACATTCCCAGCTAATGGCCCTGTTTGGGGGAAACCGAGATTGGAGCCCATCAGACAGGGAGGCTGAGGCAGTGACTGGGTCAGCAGGGCCATCTGTCACGTGTCCCAGGCCTGTCCCAGACTCGTGGCCCTGCACGTTCCAATCCACTGTGATCGATTCCAGCCACTTGGAAAGCTCAGAGTTTTCAGAGACAATTACCTTCACCCATTCAGGGTCTGTTTGAAACAGAGGAGAAGCCTCAGAAGCAGCCTGGTGGGTGTGAGCTGCCAGCTTAGTGGGTGGGCAGGGGCACAAGGACCATTTGTTCTGCCTCACCCAAGGAGGCCAGAATAAGAGCAGGAAGAAAGAATCTGTTGCAGCAGGAGGGAGGGAGGTCAGACTTCAGTAAGGACTTCCAAGTCACAGAGGTCTGAAACACAGGCACAAGGTTTTGTACTTTTATTGCTTCTGGGACTGCCCGCTTCTTTCCCTCCTCCCCTCTGTTCTGAGATTGTCTCCTCAGCCCTGGGTGAGCCGCTGCACCCGGTGCCCGAGGACTGATACCGGGCCCCAAGGACTTGAATGATCCCCCTGCCTTCTTCACCTCAAATCCCAGCACCCTTAGGGAGAGCTTTAGGTCAGCCCCTTGCCTCCCTGCTGGGGACACCAAGGCTCAGGGAGGCTAATGACTTCACCAAAGTCACACAGTTCTTAGCAACAGCACACCAGATTGCTTGGCTTTTAGATCCTTCCATTCGTCCCCTCCTTCCCCTTCCCCCAAGTCAGAACACAGCGCTGAGGAGGCAGCTTGCTGAAGAAGGCAAGTTGGAATTCAGGTCCTTGGACCAGCTGGTGGAGATCTTGGTCCTTCCTTTGTGACTCCTTGAGGCTAGCTAGCTTCCAGGCCCCCCCGGGGATGCTCCCCTCCTGCTCCCCAG
>PVJH01036370.1:0-18836 GCA_004026705.1 Nesogale talazaci | reverse complement strand
AGCGGGGCTCGGAGGGGGAGTGGCCAGCTCTAGTTCACAGCTCATGGGCAGTGGATCCTGACATAATGTGACCTGCTGTGACCTCCAAGAAGCCGGCCTCTCCTCCCACTTCCCACGGGTCCCAGACTCTGGCTGAGGCTCCTGTTGGAGGCTCCCCTCCCAGGGGCCCCTTGCCTGGGCCCGCCCTGCCCGGAAGCAGCCCCATCTGTCCATAGAAACCATGACTGGTCCTTCCCCCATCTGACGGACCAGGGCTGCAGGGCACACGCCTGGGACAACAGCAGGACTCACGCTCAGACCCTGACTGCCAGCACTTGTGCTACCAACCACTGCACCCTCCTGCCTCCCCACCCAGCTGGACCCTGGTGCCAGCAGGGTGATTTGCCAGCATGAATAGCGCACCCCCCCTCCCCCACTGCTTTCCCAGCATCTTCCCAGAGCCAGAGGGCAGGCGAGCTGAGAGTGCTGGAGGGAGGCCCAGCAGCAGGCCCCCTGGGAGAGCCGCAGCCCTAAGTATTTGTAAATAAGTGTAACCCCCAGCTTTCTCATGCGCTTCAGCACCGCCTGCCTGGCCTGTGCACCCCCAGGAGCCTGTCCGCTGGCCCTGTCCACAGACAGGCCTGTTTCCCACTGAGTGCCAGCCCTGCAGCTGGGAAACATGGTCCTGGGGAGGCTTGACGCCACACATGCCCCGTCCTCCCCTCCCAGCGGTCACCCTAGGCCAGGAGGGGAGGAAGCCATGTGACTGGATGGCAGGAAAGGACGTGCAGGGCACCGGCTGGCCCCTGTTAGGGCAGTGGGAACATCTGGTCACTGGGCCAGCTGGGGCCATCTGGGAGCCAGGCTGCAGGGAGCCTGCTGGGTGGGGCATAGTTTCCCAGCTTCTGCAATGGAGGTAGCCAGGGAGAGGGGGCCCTGGCTCAGATACAACGTAGTCCTTGGCTGGGGTCAGGGTAGGGGTTGCTGGGGAGGGCTCATCAGTCTGAGGGCCCCAGGACAGCAGCTCCATTTTGTCCCTGTGAGCTCAGGGACACTGAAGGAGGCCCCACCAGAGTGCTGGACCAGTCTGTCTGACCACAGCGCACCTCAGCTTTGCGTCCCAGTGAAGGGTCTGGTGCAGCTGGGGGTTCCAGAGACACTGAGCTTGAGCAGCGCCCCCACCCCCCAACAGGAGTGGCAGGGGTTCCCATCTCACACACGGATTTGGTCTGAGTCGCTGTGAGCACACTCAGAACAGCCTGGCTGCCCATGTGTAGACAGTAGGCCTCAGATGCATACAGTGAGCAGCACCACTCCGGTGACCCTGCAGTTCTGCAGTGCCCCTGGGTCTGCCCACAGCCTGCAGGTGCGGAAAGCAGCCCCATCTCTGCCCTGAAGAAAAGTGGGGCCAGAGCCTGCTCTCAGGTCACCCTGAGCCCATGGCCAAAGACAGGACCCCCTCCTGCTGGCGGGGGTGGAGCCTGCTCTCTGGGCAGCACCTGCTCCGAAGCCCTGGTGGCACAGTGATGCCGGCCAGCTAATCACAAGGCCAGCAGTTCAAAGCCAGCAGCTGCTTCTCAAGAGAGAGACAAGGCTGCCTGGGATATGCTCTCTTCTGCGGGGCCCACAGTGAGTCTGTGGGCGTGGCTTCTCCTGCCTGGGCCTGGATGGGTGTCCCCATGCCTCTGGGCTCTAAATGGTGTGGCCCCAGGTCTGGCTGAGCCAGGGGACATCTAAGAGACATAGCAGGCTGGGGCGCCCGGGCACGGGGGAGGGCACGCGCAGACACCAACTAGTCAACCAGCCCGATGCAGCCTGGCTGGCAGCTGCTTTTCTGCGTTAGCTTCTCCAGACAGCATTTCCCCAGAAGCTCCAGGACAGGGGTGAACAACACCCACCGGGTGGGGGGGCAGGTGGGTGTTAAGGCAGAGCCCCTGGCAGGCTAGCCCCCCACCCTCAGGCCTGAGAGCTTCACTGCACAGAGAAGAGACACCCCCGGCCAGGCAGGGCCAGGCCAGTGGGTGCCTCAGGCATGCTTGCTGGGAGAAGATGGGGCAGGGGAGGGGGCAGGGACCCAGGGGGCAGGACTCAGTGGTCTCCAGGCCTCTGACCCCAGAGAGCCAGGCGGGCGGCTGACATCTGCCATGGATATCTGATCTGACAGACGCAGCAGTCTGCGCCCCGAGTCCTGAAGGTGGCGTCAGCAGGGAGTGGGAAGAAGGGGAGCAGGGAGGCTCCTCATGAATTGCAAATGACAGCCAGATGGGCAGAGAGAGAGAGAGAGAGAGAGAGAGAGAGAGAGAGAACACCAGCGAGCAGCCAGTTTGGGGCCGGGAGCAGGCAGGCATAGGGAGTCGGATGTGGTGTACGCCCCCCTGCCCCGTGCTGTGCACCCCCGGGCTCTGCCAAGGCCATGAGTTGGGAGTTTAGAGTCGGGCTTCCAGCTGGGCTCAACCCCTGCCTGTGGGGGCTGGGAGGGAGCCTCGGGCCCCCTGCTCCTGGTCCTGATGTCCTGCAGGGTGGTGAAGCGCTCAGCCCAGCGTCTCCCTTGGAGGACAGCTTCAGGTTCTGGAGGGTGGAGGACGGAACCGGTTCGCCCAGTGCGACCACAGAACTCGGACCCACACTTTGCTGTCCTGCTTTGCTGCTCAGAAGTTGAGGCCCTGGCCGTGCCGTGCTGGCTCACATCCGGTCAGCGGGTGACAGGGAGACTTGGGTCTGCCAGGGGCAGGCTGGGGTCCCATGTATGGAGGCAGCTGGGACGTGGTGGTGCACAAACCTGGTTCTTCTCCAGCGCGGAGGCAGAATCCCCTCGAATGGAACAGCAGGGTTTGGGGCGAGGGGTCACCCCACCTCTTGGGAAAAGGCAGTCTTACTCAGTGAAACTGGGCTGGGGCCTGACGGGGAGAGGCTCACAAGCTGCGGACACCACTGGTGCCTTGAGAACCCCCGTCCGTCTGTCCACCCATCTGTCTATCTGTCCTGCTAGCTTCACCTTGTGACACCCACCCACCCTCCGCCTGCCACCCGACTGTTCAGCACGGGCTCCTGTCCTCCTCCTCCTTCTCTCCACCCCTTGGTCCCCTGCCCTGTCCTTCCTCAGAGGCCACACCTTCTCCTGTCTCAGGGCCTTTGCACTGGCCCCCTTAGGGGGATTGCCAGACTCCCATGGGCATATATCTCCTTTACCCGGCCTACTCCATCAGCCCACACTCATGGCCACTCACAGTGACCCCACAGGCCACGGGAAACAGCTGGTGGTTTCAAACTGTGGACCTTGGGCTAGAGACCCAACCCAGAACCACTGTGCCACCAGGGCTCAGTCCGCACTTCGAGCTTATGGTCCTGCGAACGGACACACCCTCCGCGGGTCACAGAGATCCACAGGGCAGAGTCGGACGCTCCCTGGTCTGAGGCTGTGCAAGAACAGACAGCCCCCCTTTCTTCCACGGGACAGTGAGTGGGTTTGAACTGCCCGGCTCGTGGTCAGCAGCCCAGGGCTGGATCCAGCATGCTTGCCTGAGGCGGGGGCCCGGTCACCACAGGACCCATCTGCAGCTCTAACCGGTGGAATGTACCTGCGGTGGAGGGCACAGGGCCAGGCTGGGGAAGGCTCGCTCACCTTCAGGAAGGGGATGACGAAGGGGCGCAGAGGGAAGTTGGTGGCCTCCTGGAGTTTGGAGTGGAACTCCTCGATGGTCAGTGTCGAGTTCTGAGCGGAGAAGAGGCGCTCAGGGCAGAGTCCAGCCAGCTCCCAGCAGTGTGGTTCTGCCCAAGGGCATGCAGCACCCCCCACCCCCAGATCACCCTGCTCTCCAGCACCAGGCTGCACCCACTCCCCCAGCCCCTGGCCCCCACTCACCACAAGTGCCAGCACCAGGCTGTGCACCCGCTCCCCGATCTCTGGGGAGATGTCACCCGCGAACTGCTGCAGGGTGGTCAGGAAGCGCTTGAGCTTGCTCAGCTGCCGGGCGCCGCAGGCCGGGGGCAGGTGCTGCATGGACAGGGCGGCGGTGGACGAACTGGCCGGGCCGTTGCTGAAGCCGTTGGGCGTGGACGGGGCGCCACTGACGGCCGTGGGCGAGTGGCTGCTGCCGCTCATCACTGCGGGCAGGGTGTGGGCGTGAGGGCCGGCGTGGTGGTCACAGGGTGACCACAAGGACAGTGGTGACCACAATGGCTAGGGTAACAGCTCCTAAGGTGACAATGACGTCACTGGGTGGGGTGGCTGGCAGGCTGGGCTCTGGGGCGCACCCTGCCTGGGTAGTGGGGGTGGGGGTGGGCCGTGACTACCTGCCCCTCAGTCTCACCCCTGTAGGCTCACAGCAGAGCTGCAGGCCCCACAGCCGGCTGACCCAGGAGGACCTGGGGATGCAGGGCCGGGGGCACAGGCTGGTAGGAGGTGGCAGCCTCGAGGGGCCCTGGCATGGGTGTCTTAGCCAGTTCTCTCCTGGTCTGCAGCCCTTTTGATCCACACTCTGGTCATTAGTCTTGGGGTTACCCTCTGCTGCCCACGTGCAGCCAGAAAAGCTCCCTTCTGCATCCTCTGTCCCCCCCACCTTCTTCATCAGTGAGAGGTTCCCAGAGCTTTGGGAACCATGGATCTGAGGTTGGGGTGGCTATTCCCCTGAGGTTGGAGTGGGCTGTCCCCCTGAGACTGGGGTGGTCTGTCCCTGTCTGAGACTGGGGTGGTCTGTCCCCCTGAGGCTGGGTGGCCACGTGCCCTCTATGAGGCAGGCAGTTGGCATCAGCTGAACTTCTGCTCAGGGCGCTGTAAGCGGCCAGGCCTCCCTCTTGAGGGTCCATGAGAGGTGACTCTGAGAGCCCACCAGACCAGACCCTGACGCCTCCTCCACCCCACCACATGCCGCAGTCTGAGGACAGCCTCTCGGTCACCCATCAGGCCAGGAGACGGACTGTCTCCCTAACCCAGCAGGTGCCAAGCCCACCACCGCTGAGCCCACCGCCCCTGCACCCCTGGACGCCTATGCTGACCAACCTGTGCCTGCCTGCTGGCTCCTCCCTTGGCCCCACGGCCTCTCCGCCGCCCTTACCGGCCAGCCGTGCCCTCCACGCCTGTCCCTCCTCGGCCTCTTGTCCGCCGGGCCCTCCCGCCAGCCGCCGGGCAGTATCAGCAGCTTGCTAAAGAGACGCCGAAAATAACCTCGGGCCACAAGTGCTCCTGCCCGGCGGCGACAGGTGTGTTACTAAGTTAGACCACACACGTGTCCCCGCGAGGGCTGCAGCGCAGGCTAGCATCCTCCGCCTTCCCCAGGCGGCAGGCCGCCGGCGGCCAGGGCGGGGTCGGGCTGGGACGGGACCCCCGCCTGCCAGGACAGTCCTCCCTCCGCACTCTCCTGGGTGCCCTGAGCAGCATCCTGGGCAGGGGCAACTCTGCCACTTTGAGGAGGGGGCACAGTGACACATCTATGGGGAGAAGGGCGGGGGGAGGGGGGGTGGCCGCGGCTGACTCGGGCCTCGGCCAGGCAGTCTCAGGAGGGCGTGGTGTGTGTGGGGGGTCCTCCAGCCCATCCTCCCCACTGGGCCACCCTGGGCCTCCTCAGCACCTGCCTGTGTTCCCACCTGTGACACACAGCCGGACTCCACCCACAGCACCTGTGCTAGCTGCTTGCTGGGAGGGCCCGGCCATTCTCACTCCTTAGTGGGTGCCCTGACCATGCTTTCCACAGGTGGGGACACTGAGGCAGCCCCCCCCCCCACAAGTCGAGCAACCAGGGCCATGCTCCATGGTTGGGGGTTGGGGGGCAGTTCAGAGAGGCCAGGCGCCCTGGGGACATGCCACAAGGCCAGGGCTGGACTTGGAGCCCTCTGGGACCCTCAACTCTCTAGGGGCCGTGGAGGTAGGAGGAACACCCTGGACACAATGGGGGTGCAGAGGTGGTGGGCCCCTGCTGGTGGGTGGGGCCCACCAGCCACCAAGCCCTGGAGGCCGTGTTTCTGTTATTTTACTTACAGAGACAGACCATGGACCACTTTAAGCAGCCATGGTAACGGCCGTGGGGCAGAAACGTCACGGGCCCGTCCTCTCCATCTGTAAGCAAAATAAGACAAACAGGCGGTCAGAGAAAGGACGCCTGCGGCCGTCCTGCCTGCCCACAGCATCTCTGCGACTGGGGCTCGGCCAGCTGGGCCAACGGGCTCCCTCTCAGGCCTCAGCTTCCCTACGTCAGGGCTGGCCTGGGTAGGCTTTTGTGTGCATGTGCGTGCACGGATGTGTGTGTGAGTGCACGGGCATGTGTGCGTGTACAGGCATCTGAGTGTGTGCATGGACATGTGTGTATGTGCATGTGTACATGTGCATTTGCATGTGCATGCGTGTGCACGGACATGTGTGTGCGCATGCATGCGTGCACATGCGTGCTGGGCTATTTCTTGAAACATTCTTCCCAGGAGCTGCTTGGTGGCTCCACAAAGCACCCTCCTTGAGGCTCCAGGGACCGGCTGGAGTCAGAGATTCCTGGGATCCAAGGTTTGGGGTGTTGTCCACAGACAACCTGTGGCCGCAGAGTGAAGCCAGAGCTCACAGGGAGGGGCACCGTGCTGGGGAAAGGCCTGGCTTGCTAAGCTGGAATCTCTGGGCAACGGCCACCAACAGACAGACTGTATTCCTGTCTGCCCTAGGAGGTAAGCAATGGTACAGTGGTCCTTGAGGTCCCTGCCAGCTGTAGGTGGCTTAGTCTGTGTCCCACCTTGCCCCCTGTGGTGGCTACAGTGGCCGACACCCTGTCCCCGGTTGCCCTGCCCCTGGCTCTGTGGTGGTTGTGGTGAGGGTCTTTGGGCAAGAACAAGTGTAGGCTGAGGTCTGGTGCAGGGGCAGGCTCTTAGCAGCGTGGCCAGAGACAGCTTCCAGGAATGACGTGGCTTAGGGACCCTAGAGGAGATCCCGGGGCACCTGCAGCTTCCCTCAGGCTCCCCTGCAGCCGGCAGAGCCAATTTCAGCCTCAAAGAGAGACAAGACCTTCATCTTTCCTCATGCCTGGCCCTGAAACCCCATTTTCTCAATCAAGCCAAGACTCTGGCTGCAGAATTGACCCACAGGCCCCCACATCAGGCCTTCACATCTGCCCCTGGGCCGAGCAAAGCCCAGTCCAGACACCCAGCTGCTCCCAGGCCATTCCAAGGCTCCATTTCTGGGAACTAGGACCCCAGGGGGTACGTTGGCCTGGGAGGCTGTTTGTCTGTCCCATGGGGCCCTGAGGGGACAGAGGAGCAGTCACGAGGCTGGAGAGTTAGATAGCTTCACCCGAGGGACTTTCTTGGGGTCTCAACCCCCCAGAAGGGCCCTCAGGTGTGGGGGTTCTTGCTCCTGAACATGGGGTGGTGTGGAACAGGATGAAGGCTCATGGGCAGGACAACGGTTCATACCGCACAAACCCAGGTCCCCCACTTCCCAGCTGCTCAGGACTCAGAAGCCCCCAGAAAACAACCCCTTGACCTCTGCAGCTACTGGGACAGCACTTCCCACCCGAGGTCTAGTCCAGGGCCTCCTGAGATGGCCTGGGTGATCACCTGGGTGCCACCAGGGAGGTTAAGGGCCACAGCTCTGCAGATAGCTTCTGGGACTTGGTGTGTGGTCCCTGTTCCCAACACTGACCAGCTACCGCCACCTCCATCCCTCATGGGCTGTGTGGTCAGAGTGGACAGGCATCGTCCTCCAAGCAAGGGCAAGTGGTGAAGTGGTGAGGTCACAGGCCTGGGAAGGCAGGGTCTGAGGGCCCCTGTACCGGCTGTCCTCATCCTGACACTTAGCGTGGTTCCTGACCGTCTCCGACCTCCAGGAGAGTGCATGACCAAACGCGGCTAGGCTGCACTCAGGTACCGGCCCGTGATCCGGGAGCTCCACCCTCTCAGATGGGACCCAGTCCTGAGAGGGGCAGGCCTCGGGCTTAGGGTGCCAGGCCTGCGAGGCGGGGCCTCACACGTGTGGAGCCCCAGCACAAAGAGGCCACTCAGGGCCACACAGCCAGTGCCTGCACTGCATGGTCTGACTTGGCCTGGCTGCTGAGACCACCACTCTCCAGGGTCCACCAGGGGTTCTGCCTGCCCAGGGCGGGGACCTCACGCAGCCTGGGGTCCCATGAGGAGAGGCCCCAGGGCACCTGTCTGTGTTGCCCCCACCTGTCCTCCAACCACTTACGTGTGTGGGGCGTGCAGGGAGGGTGGCGCATGGGTCCCTGGGTGGAGGCCGATGGTGGTGGCGGCATGCTGGGTGGGCTGGACCGGGGCTGCGTCTTCACCGCAGCCGGGGAGTCTGGCATTGCTGCTGGCGCCCTTCTTGCCTGCCTGCCCAGGAGGAGAGACAGTGAGACCCTGACCGGGGGAGCCCCAGATGGCCCCCGGGGTCCCCAGCCGGCCGGCAGGAGCCAGCATAAGGCACAGCCCTGGAGGGCAAATGTCACCTGCCCAGGACGCCCGCAGGTGGCGTGCCGAGAGGCCAGGCATGGACGGGCTGTCTCAGCTGTCAGCTACTCCCTGGAGCCCTCAGGAAACCAGGGTGCAGTCAACCACAGAGTTCTAAGGAAGCTGGAGTACAGTGACAGCCCCCCTTACACTCTCATGAAGCTGGGTACAGCCGCCCAGTGGTCTCAGGAAACTGAGGTGCAGTGCTAGCTTCTAATCTCCAGGAAGGTGGACACAGCCCCAGCACCCCAGTGCTCTCAGACAGTGACCCTGGGCCTCATATGGTGACTAACTTGAACTCAGGCTGGAGAGGTGACTCTGGGGGATAGGTGCAGAGACAGCAGAAGCAGTGTGGCCAGCAGAGGTCCAGGGGGGCCCTGGAGGGTTTCTTAGGGGGTGCCCAGTGTCTCAGCCCTGCGGCGCCCTACCCCCAGAGCTGTTCTGCAGCAGAAGTGGCTAGTGTAAGTCACCCCCCGACCCCACACCTGGAGGCAAGCTCAGCTTTTCATGCTGGCTGCCCCAGCCCAAGACGGGGCTCAGCCCACAGGGTCTTGCTTGGCCGCCTCATCCATGGTGCCACGTGAGGACAGGTGGCCTGGGGCCCAGGGACCTGCCCCTGTGACTATGGGCATGGTGACAGCCAGCTCCTGTCCCTCCCCATGACAACCACTGAGCCCTGATGGTGAGTGACACACAGGCAGCCTACGCCGCCTCTCTGTCCCCAGCAGCGGGCAGCCCAGCCCAGAGCTGCTCATGGGCCACATACTGCCGGGTGCCCCTGGGGCTCCCTCTGCCCTGTGTCCCCAGCCTCTGCGGATGGTGGAGGAGGAGCTCTGTGACAGCAGCCACCCGGTGCGGGGGCACCTGCTGTCCCCATCAGCTGTAGCTCCCTCCTGCAGGGCGCCCTGCCCCTCCCCTCCCACTCCTCTGCCTGTCAGGCCACCGCCTGCTGATGGCCAGGCACACGTGTGGCCGCAGCTGTGGGGACCCATCAACGCCAGGCCGGCTGTGGGGCCGACAGCCAGCCCTGAGAACCACCAGAGAAGGCCAACATGGTCCCTGGGCCCCCGGCGAGCGGCTGTCCTGACCCGCCCTTCCCCTGACCGGCTGCCCTTGTCAAGGCCAGGAGGTACATGCCGGACAGGAGCAGGTCACAGGTGGGGCTCAAGGGTGGGCAGGGGCTCAGGGCCAGGCTGGGACACAGGTCGCAGGCCCAACATCCTCAAACCTTTGTCCAGAGCCTGGCCCGTGTGGGCCTCTGGGGGCAGAGCCAGGCAGAAATGGGGTCAACAACACTGCTGGCAGGGCAGAGGGGACAGAATGCTCACCCCCCTCCCTGGGCAGCTGCCAGAGCAGGACCCTTCTCTCTGGGGCCGCCCTGTGGTCAGGGAGATGCCGGGAGAGTGCACACGGAGGGGGACCTCTCTCGGGGCTCCTGCTTTGGCACCACCCACTTGCAGGAACACACAGGTAGGGTCAGCATAGCCTGCGGGGCCAGGACAGGCCAGGAGCATGGACAGACAGACCAGCAGACAGGAGAACCCGGACGGAGCTCCAGCAGAGCCAGCAGCAGCCACCTTTGCAGCTGTGCACAGGTCACCCTGCACCCCTGGGCCTCTGGCGTCGGCCCAGCCCCCACCTCATGCTGCCCCATTCCCAGAGCCACAGCAAGGTGGTGGGGGACCCTGTGCCGGGCCAGCTGGAGCAGAAAGCTAGCCAGGCATGGGTGGATTGGGGGTGACAGCGTCTGTCTGCTGCCCAGCCTGCCGGGCAATGCCCACGTAGGCAGGTCCATTGGCACAGCAGCCTTGGCAAGGCCCTTGCGGCACCTGGAGTGCTGCCCGGCTCTGGGGAAGCAGCTGGGCCAGGGGTGCGGGTTCCCCTCCCCCTCCCTGGTGCCCGCAGGGTCTAGGCCTGCAAGCTCGGCTGTGCCAGCCAGGCAGGTCATCCTGTCCCTGCGCCAGCCGCGGTGCCACAGCACGTCTGTTGGCTGGTCCTCTGGCCTCCACCCTACAGAGAGGTCCCTGAGGACCGCCCACTGTGGGCGGGGCATTCACAGACAGGAGGGCCCTGAGGACCGCCTACTGTGGGCGGGGCATTTACAGACAGGAGGGACCTTGAGCTGAGCTCAGAGAGGCACGATGGCCGCAGCCCTGGGCTCGAGGACGGCGGGATGGGCCTCCTTCCTGCTGTTGGACAGGGGGGTTCTGGTCGCTGTGGGTCAGAGCGGACTGCACAGCCCCTCACACGACCCAGGCCCTAAGACAACCCCAACATGCCTCCCCTCCCCCAGCTGCTCAGCTTCCCTCCAAGCTTCATGGGCCCTGGGGGTGGGGCCTGGGCTCCAGGCCCAGGAGCTGACTGGGCCAGGCTTCCCGCCCCCCAGGCTGTGAGACTCAGATGCCGGCTGTGAGCATGGGAGGTCCGGGCCAGCGAAGGCTCTGCCCGCCCCCCACTGCATCCCGTTCCCAGAGCTGGAGGCCTCCCTGGGGACGGCGGGGGACCCTGGGTCTCTCCCAGACAGAGCAGTCCGTTCCCAGCCCGGGGTCCTGATCAGCCGGTGGAGGAAGCAGTCCCCAGACCCGGCGGAGCGGTGGGAAAGAGCCCGGAATGTGCCGGAACAAGCCACCCCATCCATCACTGTCACCATCTTCCCTCAGTTCCCAGCCCGCCCCACCCAGCTGGGAGCTGGCCACAGTCAGCGCTCCAGCCATGGAGTTCTAGAACCTTCTGTGTTAGAAGTTAGACTCACCCAGGCTCACCCCCTCCATCCCTCGCTCTCTCCTCCTCTCCGAAACCTGCAGCTGATCTCAGCATGGTCACCCTGGGTTGGGGTGTCTGGAGCTGCAGCCCCACCCTCACCAGGAACTGACCATAGGTGGGGGCTTCATGTGCTGGACCCCAAGACTCCCCCAGCCCATGGACCTTCAGGCTCAGGATGACCAGAGACTCGGGTACCACCTCCAGAGGACACCATGACTCAGTTTCCCTCGCTGTCAAGGGACAGGATACCTGGAAGCTTGAGTGGGATGAGTCTTGGTACACCACCCTTTCCTGCCCCTAGCCTCAGTTTCCCCCTCTGCCAAGGGGCAGGATGACAGAAGGCTTGGCTGAGAGGGCTGGGCAGACAGGCTTCCCCGTGACACGGGAGGGGACCCCATTGTGTCTGAGTCTGAATCAAACAAGTGTCGTCCTCAGTGCCAGAAAAGAAAGCAACTCTGCCCCTTCTGGGGGTGCCCTCCCAGGTGGGGAGGGTGGGAGAGGGACACTGGGGGCAGGTCCTGTCCCTTGCTGCAGCCTCCACACTGGGCACAGCCCCCAGCAGATGGATAATTCCGGGAGCTGGGCCCCTATCCTGAGTCAGACAGCACAGGTGTATTGGGCCTATGGCCAGGGCTGACCCACGGCTATAGTTTCTGGGGACCAGGGGCCTCGGCTGCCCCAGGCATCCCCAAGGCCATCGGCCAGCAGGCCATGAGCAGCTGCAGGGGCCTCACTGTGGTCTTGTCACCAGGCCCTGCCCTCTCCTCTCCCTCTCCGCTCACTCTGCTGCAGCCACTGTCCCGCCCTCAGCTGCTCCTGCCCCACCTGCTCCTGTGTCTGCACCTGCTATTCCCGGGCCTGGGGTCACCTGTGCTTTATGTCACCTGCCTGGTCCCATGTGACGCTGTGACCTGCAAACCAGACTTGAGTCTGCTCTCCTGCCTGCTCCCACCCTGTGTTGTTGGGGGGGGGGTACCCTGTGTTATACGGCTCTAAGCACCCCCTGCTCTCCTCTCCTGCCCCCATCATGTCTGCCCCTGGAGGCCACGGCTTCCCCTCTGCTTGGCAAGTGCCGTCCCCAGCAGGATGTGCCAGAGCTCCCTGCCATCACCACTGGGACAAGGGCCTGGGTGAACCCACCCCATCAAGACCGTCGTGCCGCCAACCTCATCCCTGAGGGGTGACCCCTCTCCCTCTTTCCCAGAGGCAGGACAGGCGGGCAGCTCCGGGGCCCACTGAGATGGTCAAGGTCTTGGGCCTTGGGCACAGTGACCAGAGGAGTTTGGGGGCAGTGGGACCCGGGCATGGTGCTCGGGCGGAGGGAGAGAGCGGTCCTGGAGACCATGTCGTAAGAAAGGTACGGCAGGGACGGGCTGTGGTGAATGTCCTGGTGGGCCACGCCATCAGCCGTTGCCGTCGAACCACACTGACAGGAGGTGGCCGCTCTCAGGAGGCCAGTGTGCCTGGTGCACCATGCACGTCTGTGTCCGTGTGTGCCTTTGCTGGGAGTTTTCTGAAACCCTGAGGAAGCCCCTGCAGCAGCAGCAGTACAGAGGTGCCTGCAAAGGTGGCTTTCACTGTGGGCGGAGTGAAGCTGCAGGCACTGGGTGTGGCTGGGGGGCAGCCTGGACAGGGGCCTCTCCCAAGCCCACAGAGGCAGTAGTGACTAGGGGCTGCCTCCGACCCCCAAGGCCAGTATCAAAGGGACAACAAAGTCAAGGGGACCTTGGGGTGGGGGTGGGGATGAAGAGCGCTAATGAGCCCCTGGCCCAGACAAGTCCCTCCCGACACCTGTTCCTAACTAAGGCTCTGCGCCCAGGGTCTCCCCCTCCTGCCCTCTCGCTGATGCCCAACTCAGGCTACCTCACCCCCACCCCTACCCCTGGGCCCTTCCTGGCCTTGCCCCTCAGCTGTCAGCCCAGGAGGAAATCAGCCACCACTCACCCATTGCCCTGCACAGCCCCTGGGTGCTTGCTGCCCACTCCCCAGGCAAGGACAGGCTCCCAGTGCCCAGCCTGGCCGGAGTGACTAGCAGTGGGTGTGGGGACAAGGCCGCGGGGTGCCTCAGCTGACCCGGGCCCAGAGGAGTCTGGGCACGGTGGTCTGGCACCAGGCTGCTCACCCAGAGGTCAGTGGTTGGTGGGGAAGGCTGGGGCCTGCTCCTGTAAAGACTGGCCACTGCAGAACCTGGGAGCAGTTTTCCACCCCGCAGGGCCAGGGCACACGTGAGAAACTTAGGGATCCTTCCGGTGTTCTCACCTGTAAAGTCGAGGTGACAGGAGAGCCGCCCTGAGAGGATAGCAGGAGAGGCTCTGAGGACACCCCCATGACACAATAGTTCACTGCTAGGTACACACCCATCTGATGTTCAAGACACCCTCCCTCCTCGCAGGGGGTGGGGGGGCACAGACCAGGGCGCTCACTGAAGCTTCTCACGATGGCATCTGCAGCCCCAGTGGCCAGGCCCAGGTGGGCAGCGTCGCAGCACCAGGAGGCCCTGCACCAGCGAGGTGGGAAGGCATGCAATTGGCCATCAGGGTGGAGGGCAGGCCCACATGCTAGGGGCAGCCGACTGGGTGAGTTCAGAGGGCAGCGCTCTGGAGGCGGTGGAAATGGGGGACACAGGGAGGACAGGGGTGGGGCTGGAGGCTGCAGTCGATGTCACCACCCAAGACACGCCTGAATCATTGCGTGGCAGGAAGGTCAATGTGCTTGCCAACTTGCCAAATCACCAAGAAAGGCTGGGGGTGGGGGGAGAAGACAGACTGACGGGAGAGGAGTGAGGTGGGGTGTGAGTGAGGAGTGAGGGGGCCTCCAGTCCAGAGTCATGGGATGCTCATGCACCATCAAAGACCCCCCCCAAACCACACTGCAGGGCTGCCAGGTCACAAGCAGGTGACAAGAGCCAGCAGCCAGACTGCTGCAGAGCTGGTGTGGGAGGAAGCAGACCCCACCCCACCCCCATCTCAGCCTGGCCTGTTCTGTTCCTGGAGGAAGGTTGAGCGTCCCCAAACCCCCCCTCCCCCCACCCTGAGCCCCGCAGGGTGGCGCCCTGGCTCAGCACCCAGCTCAGCCAACAGTAAGAGGCGGGTGGATGAAAACCAGCCTTGTGCCAAAGACCCAACTGCCGCCAGTGCTCCCCGGACGGACGCCTCCAGCCAGCTTGCCTGTGAGCCTGGGCTGGCGCAAGGAGGTTCATGCTGCTCCAGCTGCCGGCTGTGGCCAACGGCGGCTCCCTGGGCACTACAGGGGTGGCAGTGCGCCATCTGGTCCTGCCCGCTGCCAAGAGGGCCTGCCAGGCTGGGGGGCCGTGGGAGAAGCAGTGGACTCTGGGAGGCACGGGCACTGCCCTGAGTAGGCAGACCCTGTGTGGGTGAGAGTCCTGGAGGGTGGGCAGGGGGGGTGATCAGACAGATGGATGTGCAGAGAGGGGAGGGGGAGGGGTGGGGGACAGGTGGGATGGTAGGTAGATGGGGGAGGGGTGGGGGTGGGCAAAGGATCTGGTGAAGGATCCCAGGAGAGAGAAGGGGGCTGAGCACAGGGCAGGGCGACACGGAGCAGAGAGAGCTCTCTGGCCCAGGGTCCCTGTGCTGAGAACCTCCCAGACCCAGGGGAAGCCAAATGCTAAGATGCACCAGGTTGCACAAGGCCCACTGGACTTGAAAGGGCACAAGGTCCCGGCCCCACACAGAGGGGAGGAGTTGGCACCCAGAGATAGCCTTCCCTCTCCCTGAGAGCTGACTCCAGGGTCCTGCGGTGGGGGGGCCGTGGGATGAACCGCAGGGCTGGTGCTTCCCACCCAGCAGCAGAGAGGCAGGAGCTGCCCCCGCCGAGAGGGGCAGCGTGGAAGCCCGGGAGGGAGCAGCCCTCTGGAATGGGCTCAAGAGCAGTGGGCTCGCCCCCCCCCCCCCCCCCCCCCCAGCAAGCCCAGCTGCTCGGCAAGGCCAGCAGCGGGGGCACCTCTGGGGCAGCAACCCGGTCAACGAAGACAGGCACCCAAGGTTACAGATCCCCTCAATCGCCTGAAGGGGACCCAGTGAAGCTGGACCGGGCTCTGGAGGAAGAAGCCAGGCATCAGGGAGAGGGACTGGCAACTTTGTCTTCACACCCCTGTGTGCGACACTCCCCTACCCCCTTAAAAGCCATGTCCCTGCCCGATGGGGACCGCAGGAGGCCTGTGCTGCTGGTTGGGAGAAACAGACACTAAGTAAGACTAACGGGGCCACAGGTGCTAGTGCACAGGGTGACAGAATCTTCAAGAAACAAAGAAGGGGAAAAGCCCCAAACCAAACCCACTGCCGGCTCACAGGGACCACGTGGGTGGGGTAGGGCTGCCCCTGTGGTTTCCAAAACGCGACTCCTTATGGGAAGAGAGAGCCTGGTCCTTCTCCCAAGGAGTAGCTGGTGGTTTTGAACTGCTGACCTTACAGTCAGCAGCCCGAATGCACAGCCACTCTGCCACCAGGGGTCCCGAGGAAGGAAGGGATGACATGTAAGGAGTCTGCTTCCAGGACCCTGCCTCAGACCCTGTGTGCCGAGGGGTCCATATAGAATGGACGGTCCCTGAGGGAACAGTGCAGTGGAGGCTTCAGCAGAGCCTCAAACTCACGTCATCCGGTCAGGGCCAACTCACAGTGGCCCTGGAGCATTCTCCATCCCACGAGGGCACCCAGTTCGACCCCCCAGTGTACCCCCGGCCCTCAGAGGAGGTGCATGTGGTGCTGAGCACACTGAACAGGGAGGGGGTGTGTCCAGAGGACCGGTCTGGTGGTCTACTTTCCATCAGCCCTTGAACTCCACTGGAGCTGCTGTGAGGGGCGCCATCCTGAGTTGGGGGCTTAATGCCAGGAAAGCAGACATGGTGGGCAGGGGATGGGGGATACGCAGGGTGTCAGGTTTCCAGAAAAGGTACTATCAGCGTTGGTTCAGAGACCTGCAGCTGCCCCAGCCCTTCCCACAAAGGTCCATTGGGGGCCACCAGATGGAACAGGACTGGGCAGGTATACCCTGGTCACCACAAGTCAGGGGCTCATGGCCAGTCCTCCTGGCTGTTCTGTAAGGTGCTTGTACCTGCCCTCTGTGGCTCTTCCAAGCAGAAGCCCGGCCCACGGAGCCCCGCTGTGGCCTGCAGGCCTGGAGCAGCAACATAGGTGCCTGTGTCTCTGCTAGTTCACCATTCAGAGGGTGTGGCTACAGTACTGGCCCTTGGAGTCACCTGAAGGTCATGCAATGCAGGTGCCACCTTCCTGAGCCCCCTAAAGGCACCATCTGAACTCTCTACCCTGTGGGTAGGTTCCCCTGGCTCGCTGGGCATCTCAGGGTGTCACCTCCTTCTGATGGACCTCTCAGAAAGGGCCAGAGCTTTGAGGCCGTGTCAGAGCTGGACTCCACCCGGGCAGGAGTGGCCTAATTTCACAGCACAGAGATGTTCCCAGTGGCTACTGAGCAGTGTGTGTGTGTGTGTGTGTGTGTGTGTGTGTCTGCAGTCATGAGAAGTTGAACTTGCTACAACCAATCTGTCTGTGAACTCACTACAATCATGGATCCTGTGAACCCCTGCCACAATGTCTCATCACGGCACTCGCTACAACTTTTCATTCTATAAACTTCGCTGGTGTTCCACTATGCAAGCTTGCTACAGTCTCCACGAACTTTGCTTCAATATTTGTTCTGTGAACTCATTAAACAGTTCCATTTTATGAACTTTCTACAAGGTTCCATTCTGCTTCCCTGAGGAAAAGAAAGGTCTCTGCTCACTCCACAAGGAGAGAGGAACTATACATTCCAGAAACCAGGCCTAGGGCCCAGAGACCCCTGGGAGACTCCTGCATGGAGCATGGCCGACACCACCCAGTCCTCCCCTCTGGACTGGGATCCCCAATGGTGGGGGTGGAGAGGGGATGCCTGCAGTGTGTCTGCTTTGTGCCTTTCAGAGGAGAACACATGAATCATTGTCTGTGCAGTTGAAATGACCAAAACACTTCAGCAGTTTAATCCAAGAAAGTACTGACGCTATGGGAAAACATCTGTCGCTCAAATGTCAGTGGCTGCCAGGCACTCACAAGGGTCTTGCTGGGCAGGCCCACTCCCCACCCAGGGCCAGAGCCCACTGCCTCGGGATGAGCACCCCAACGCTTACCCTGCCATGCCCTCAGACTCCGCCCACAGGATGCCTGTCCATACACAATACAGGCAGGAAAATATCCCCGGCCCACCCACTGCCGGCTTGCACCCCTTTCCCCGCCCCACCTGGGTTCCCCACCCGGATGTGCATCATCAACTCCACCCTCATGGCTGGGCCCCAGAGCCCCACTGGAGACTTGGGGGCAATCATGGAGGGAGCCCCCAGGAGGCATGGCATCCAGAGCTGTATGCCCTCTCCCGCCTGAGACGCCCCCTCCCCGAGTTTAAGGCAAACCGTTCCTTGGGAAGCTAACCTGCAAACAGATGTTTCCTCTTGGAGAGAAGCCCCCCAGCCCCCCAGCGAGCCCCCAGAGGCCTTGTCCCCATGAGTTGGAAGCTGAGGGGCAGGCACCCCACCTCATGCCAGGGTGTCTTTTTGAGGAAGAAGGAGGGAGACAGGGTGGAAAATGTGTTTTACGAGCCTGCCTTTGCCATTGTTTATGTAAACAGGTAAATTGTTTCCTCCTCAGTTAAAAACATCTGCCACATAAATGAATACCAATTAACTCATCCTGCTTTTAATTACTCTGTTAATTACACGCAGGCAGCAGAAAGCAAGGCACGAGGAGGGGGCCGTGCCAGCTCCCCCCGCCCGCCCCACCCCCACGCTTGGCAGCAGCGGAGCCCAGAGACTGCCGTGGATGAGGGGCTGGCAGGGTGGCTCACTGCCAGGCGGGATTCCCTGATCTGGCGGCTGAGCGGGCACTGCTGCCCAGAGGCCCCTGGCACGCTGCAGTGGGGCCCGAGGCCCTCTTGCCCTGCCTGCCTGCCCCTGAGTCCCCTAGGGGGAAGGGTGAGGTGGGCACTCACTTGGGCATCATACAGGAGGCGTTACCTGCCATGTTGCAGCCTCAGGGGTCCACCACGCAGGATGACTGGCCTTGCTAAGCTGAGGGCAGGGCCAGCAGTTGGGGCCCAAACTGGGCCCTTTATAAAGTGACCAGACATCCTGCTTTTTAACAATTTAACAACGTGTCTTTTTAAAATTAAAATAAATATATTACAATACTATTTTTGCATCCTATGAAAATTTTTTTTTTTTAGGCATCACTGCCCTCAGGTGGTGGGAGTAGGGGGCCCAGACTTTGCTCCTGGGAGCCGGAATTGAACCTCCATCCCAGTGGGCCGCAGTCCCGCACACAACCACTACGCCACCGGGGCTCAGCCCCCTATGAAAATTTTTGTTGCTCCATATAGACCAAAATTTTAATCAAGAACACCCCCACCCTCTGGTCAATAGTGTCCCACTTAAAATCTGGTCACTTTACTCAGGCCCTCCTGGACACCTGGTCAGGACACTGACCTTCCCTAGTCCCTGCCTTTGGGGCCGTGAGACACAGGCACATGGTGCTGCATGGCCCGCCTGGCCCGGACTCAGTAGGCTGCTCCATACTCTTGTCAGGTGGAAAGTGCATGCACCCCAGGCTGCCACACACCCTGCACCCTACAGATGCCAAAGAATAACGTGAACAGATTTTAACATTGGTAAA
>PVJH01036369.1:0-18843 GCA_004026705.1 Nesogale talazaci | reverse complement strand
AGAATTCTGGGAAATCTGGCCATATTTCTCCCTTGAAGGTGAGAGACTCACACTCAGTTCCTTGGAGACACCCAACTGACAAGGCTGGGTCCTTGCAAGACATCCCTGAGGAGAAGCCACATGGACCTACCCTGATGAGGCTAGAAACCTGTACCCACAGAAGCCACAAGGAGACCCCTGCCAGTGCTGAGATGCTTCTACCACCACTGGATACACAAGACTCTGCACCCACTGGCCTGTGATTTTCCTGATGTCATTGCATGTGCTTTGTGTGTCTGAAGAGGACTTAATAGATTTGTATCAGATATATGGGGTAATATCCGACTTATGATCTTGGACTTGACTGGGCTGGGATGTTTTCTTTATGTACAGTTACTCTTGTATAGAAAACTCTTTCTTGTGTTTATGAATTTGTTTCTCCAGGCTACTCAACTAACCCAGTTTAAGATCAGAAAAGGTATTTGTCTGGGTTGTATCCTCTCACCATACTTATTTAATGTGTGAACTGAGAAAATCATCAGACCAGCTGGCTTAGATGAAGAAGAGTGTGGGGACTCGAGGAAGGCTTATTAACAAGGCAGATGACACAACCTTGCTTGTTGAAGATAAGAAAGACTTGAAGCACTTGCTGATGAAGATCAGGGCTTTCAGTCTTCAGAGATAAAGTGCCATTCTTATGCCATTCTAAGGGCATATGCTATCAATATGACCTATTACTGGTGAGGTTTACCTTGATCATGGGGCAAAGTTAGTGCTCATATGTCGTTCCATTGCAAACGTGCTGTTTATCTTTATTCCATGCTGTGCTTGTTAGATGGAAGTCACTTCAGGAGAAACAAATTAAGCATCACCTTCTTTGAAATTTGTATGGGAGCTTTGCCTCTTCTTCCCATTTATTAATATATTCAATTCAATCATGTTGAGATCAGGAGGAGCTCATGAATGCTTACGGTGGACTTGGGGTTATAAGCTTGTGTCAGTCCGGGTGGACTAGAGGAACAAATTCAATAGACACACATATGCATATAAGGAAAGGGTTTATATTCAAGAGGAACAGGACATTGAGAAAACATCCCAGCCCAGTCCAGCTCAAAGTCATAAGTCCGATATTATCCCATATGCCTGAAATCAGTCTATAAAGTTTCCTTCCGACTCATGAAGTCACAGGTTAGTGGATGCAGAATCCCGGTGCTGGCAGGGCACCTCGCCTCCAGGGCTCAGGGTCCATCAACAGCAGAAGCAACTCATCTCTGGCAGAGGTCTCCATCTGGCCGCCCCAGCTTCAGAGGTCTGGCTCCATCAGGGCAAAGCTGTGTTGTCTCTCCGCTGGCTCCTTCAGCTTCTCGAACACTACCAGCTTGTCTTGTCTGTGATTAATCATCTCTGAAACTAACTCCCAACAACTGGGGAAGATAGCTTTTCTTCTTCACGAGGGAAATATCGCGAGATTTCCCAGGAGTCTCAGGTGAAAGCCATACCCACATAGAGGCCCCATTGGCTGCTCAATGGCTATCTCCAGATTAACAGGCTAGACTCCATCCCTACATTTCAAACATAAAATTAACATAAGTACATGACTGCCACAAAGCTTATGCAACATTATCTGTTTCCTTGATAGATTTTTCTAGGTTTGGCCATTGCAATCCTTTGCCAGTAGGGCTCTGATGTCTAGGTCATCCCTCCACCAGTGTGTGTATGTGTGTTTTAATTCTTGTGCATTCATCCTGTGCACTTTCTGGCCCTACAAATGTTCCAGGTCCATCTTGTATATTTCCTTCCCTAATTCTCCAGTCAGATTCCTGTGTCTTCTTTAATTGGGAAACATGAGTAGCCTTCAAGATGTAGGTAATAGGCGTGTTCATGAAGACTTTTTTAAAAGTAATGGGCATATTATTATATAAATAATGGGCATAAGTGGGGAGACTAGCTTCTTTCAGATCTAAACCATTAGAGTTAGATCTCTACTCATAGGAGGAGAAAAGGTGGAAATGGCTTCTGGTTAGTGGGTGATGGGTGGAGAAGGAAACAGAGGTGCTGAGTTTGAAGATTCCCTTACGTCCTCCTGAACAACTTGAAGTCCCCAGCGGCTCCATCTGTGACCATGCTCTCTCTACAAGTACGTAGTGGGTTGACTTGAATTGAGTGATTTTCCTTGTATTCCACATTGTCCTGATTCTGTGCCTTTCTGATCATTCTTATTGGATACTAGATCTTGTGACTTTACTGCATATTTTTGTATTCACACCCATATCCTTGAACTTTGTTCTGGGACACATGTGGAAACAGTTTTGTTCTTCTGGGTATTGTTCTTAAGTTTTGGTCTGTGGGACCAGAGATGTGTCCAGTGAAGGTCTAATTATTGCCATCCCTCTTGTGTGAGCATGTATCTCAACATGCCTAAACGCCCCTCCATAAAATGATAAGACCCATGTGATTTCCGAGTTTCTAGAGTTAGTGTTATCCTAAACTTACTAAATGTTTAGATTTTGCATAGAAGTTCTGTTGAACTGATCAGATGTCAGGAGGTTCTAAACATTTCCACCTGTTGGCTCAGGAGATTTGGGAAGGGAAGCGCCAGGGTCATGAGGAAGGAACAGAGGGCCAAACACTAACTCCAGAGGCTGTAGCTATGAGTTTTTATAAAGAAGAGGTCCAGGGCCCAGCCACAATCCCAATACGTGGACAGTTGTCCCTTCCACCAGAAGAATTTACTTTAGAGGACAGCACTGAATTTGCATCAGGGAGAGGGACATGTCTGACCAGAGCACACAGGAGCAAATGAAGGGGAAGGAAGAGAGAGTGGAGCGCATCCTGGACCACCAAACCTTGAGGATGATATTCCCCCTTAGAACAGCTAATGCACAGAAAGGGCCATATAGCCGGCCCCACTATGAAATATGATGCCCCTCACTGATCCAAGGCCTTACAAGGTCAACACTGGAGACACAGGTTGGGATTGCATCTGATCTGACCCCACCACACCGAGGCAAAACACTAAGGGTGTGCAGCAGAGCAGTGGGAGGAGCAGAGCAATGGAGGTCCCAAGGGAGTGCCAAGGATAGACTTTGGGTCCAGGATGTGGCACCCCATTGGACTTAACCAGAGGACACTACTAAAGGTCAACAAGCAGACCTTGAACTCTTTATAGGTTTTTCTGTATTATTATTATTTTCACTTTTTACTTATTTATATATTTTTTCTGGATATTGTTTTTTTTTGTTACTTCATCTTGCTATGTATTGTTATTTTGTGCATATTATTATCTCTGCTGGATAAACAGAGTGAAGGAGAAAACAACAGAACCAATGGTTCCGGGGGGACATGGAAATGGGGAGGTGAGGGAAAGGAGGTGTTTTTGATCAACCCAGGGACAAGGGAACAACAAGTGATCCAAAATTGGTGATGAGGAGGGTGTGAGAGGACTGGTCGGGATGGATCAAGGTTAACATAACAGAGAGAAATTACTGAAACCCAAATGAAGGCTGAGCATGATAGTGGGACAAGAGGAAAGTAGAAGGAAATAGAGGAAAGAACTAGGAGTCCAAGGATATTTATACAGGTTTAAATATAGGCATGTACATAGGTAAATATATTTATATGTGATGATGGTCAAATAGATCTATGTGCATATACTTATAGGGTTAGTATTCAGGCAGCAGATGGACATTGGGCCTCCAATCAAGTACTTCCTCAAGGCAAGAACAATTTGTTCTATTACTTTGGCATTCCATCATGCTCACCTTCCAGACAATACCACTGAAGACAAATGTGTGCATAAGCAAATGTGGTGAAGAAAGCTGATGGTGCCCAGCTATCAAAAATATAGACCATCTGGGGTCTTAAACGCTTGAAGGTAGACAAGTGACCATCTATGTCAGAAGCAACAAAGCCCACATGGAAGAAGCACATCAGCCTTTGTGATCATGAGGTGTTAAAGTGATCAGGTATCAGCCATCAAAGAACTAAAATTTATATGATTGTCAATGAGTAGGAGTACAGATTGGGAATCTAAAGCCCATCTGTAGGTAAAGGAATATTCCCTTACAGAAGGGTCACGGGGAGGAGATGAGTCAGTCAGGATGCAGTGTAGTAATGATAAAACATACAATTTTTCTCTAGTTCTGTAATGCTTCCTCCCCTCAACTGTCATGATTCCAATTATACCTTACAAATCCAGCTAGACCAGAGGATGTACACTGGGACAGAAAGAAACAGGAAACACAGGGAATCCAGCACAGATGATCCCTTCAGGACCAGTGATGAGAGTGGTGATACCGGTATGGTGGAGGGGAGGTAGGGTAGAAAGAGGCAACTGATTAGGCAACTGATTATAAGGTTCTACATATAACCTCTTTCCTGGAGTATGTGCAACAGGGAATTGGGTGAAGGGAGGCATTGGACACTGTATGATATGACAAAATAATAATTTATAAATTATCAGGGGTTCATGAGGGCGGGGTAGCAGGGAGGAAAGGGAAAATGAGGAGCTAAAACTAAGAGCTTAAGTAAAAAGAAAATGTTTTGAGAATGATAATGGCAATGAATGTACAAATGTACTTGGCATACAATGAATGTATGTATGGATTGTGGTAAGAGTTGTATGAGCCCCCAATAAAATAATTTTAAAAAGAAAAAAAGATGTCCAGCTTCTTCTTCTCTTACAGGGTGCACTTTTCTGGAAGCTTCAGACTACAGAGCCCATCATGTGGACTTTCTTTTATTGATAGTTGATGGTGACCATGGTCATGTGTGCTGTCTTTTTTTAAGGGACACTGATCTGGTCTGGGCAGTGTCCAGAGGCCTGTGGGGAGCCCAGCAGTCAGGGGTTGTGAGTCATGAGCTGAGCCATTTTATAAACATCTCTGGATGCATATGCAGCTCTGCCACCAAACCCAAGTGATTATGGCTTCTCCTAAAGAGGAGAGTCCCTGCCTGGGCAGCTTCTCTGAGAGCAGGGGTTGAGGTAACAGTGGCTCTGGGCTGGGCCTCACTCATACGTCTCCTTGGTCCCTTCCTGCAGGCCCAGTGTTAGAGACGCCCAAAGCAGTCTGTGACTTCTGGAGCAAGTTGGAGCAAAGTGTGAGGGTGTGAGGAAAGAGAGGCAAGATGGTAAGAGACACAGGTTCAGTGATAAATGGGTGAAGCCACACAGGCAAAGGAAAACGAGGCTGCAGAAGGTCCCGAGGGCCCAATCAGACAAGAGAGTCTGTGCAGTCTGCAGGATGTGGGGTAGACCCGAGAGAGGACCTCAGCGACACTGACCATCAGGGGGACCAGGAAGATCATGGTGCCTTTGCAAAATAAACAAACAAACAGCAAACAACGGTCCTTTTAAAAATTAAAATCATTTTATTGGGGACTCATGCAACTCTCATCACGATACACACATACATCCATTGTGTCAAGCACTTTTGTACATTTTGTGCATTTCCCTCATTGATCTCAAAACACTTGCTTTCCACTTGAACCCCTCGTACCCACTCCTCATTTTCCTGCTCCCTCCTCCCTCCCCCATGAACCTATGATCATTTATAAATTGTTATTATTTTTGTCATGCCTTATACCATCTGATGTCTCCCCTCACCCACTTCTCTACTGTTCATCCCCCAGGGAGGAGGCCACATGCAGATCTTTGCAATCTGTTCCCCCTTTCTACCCCACCTTCCCTCCACCCTCCCATTATCGCCCTTCTTACCACTGGTCCTGAGGACTTCTTCTGGGCTGGATTCCCTGTGTTTCCAGTTCCTGTCTGTACCAGTGTACATCCTCTGGTCCAGTGGAAGTTGTAAGGTAGCACTGGGATCATGATAGTGGGCTGGGGGTGGGGAGTAGGAGGTATCCAAGAACTAGAGGAACATAGTATGTTTCATCATTGCTACACTGCACCCTGATCAAACTTTTTTTGTGTGTGTGCACATTGGGGCCTGCCACTATGAGCTGAGAAAAGATAGTTTTGGTTCAGGCTTCCTCCTCTGCTCACCGCCAGCCTCTGGGCTTCATCAACACTGGAGCCAAGCAAGTACCAAAGACCTCTCTTGGGCAGGTGAGGAGACATTTCTGTAGCTGTGCCCTTGACCATCAACATGAGAGAGAAGGTGGAGGAGGAAGGGAGAAAAGAGAAGAGGAAGAGAAGAGTAAAGAGAATTAGGGGATAGAGAGCAGAAGGAGAAAAGAGGAGGAGGAGGAGGGCCAGGAAGAGGGCAGAGAGTGAGTGGGAGGGACAGAGTGAGTGGGAGGGAGGACAGACAGAGGGTCACCGGCAGATGACTGTGGACAAGTCCCAAGTCTACACGTCAATGTCTGGACAGAGGCAGTCTTCAGTGGACGGTCGGCAGGCTCAGCCACAGCCCAGGGCTCTGGGCCTTCTGGAAGAAGACCCACAGAACAAAGCCAGCAGCCCCATGGAAGACAGAGGCTGGGAGGGGCCCCTACCATGCTGTTGGCTTCCAGCTGATCTCCATGTGAGATTAAGCAGATGGAATGTAATACTGAGACTTTCAAGAGTCCTGAATTTAGATTCAAAACGGAACAGCCCTTGTAGGGAGGGAGGGGGAGTGCCTCGTCAGCAGAAGCCAAGCTGGGGCTCAGCGTGGGGCTCGGGCTCTGGCTGCTGGGAAAGCCAAGCGGACCTGATGCTGGGAGAGACATGTGAGCAGAGGGTTCTGGGAGGAGGAGGGGGGAGACCTGCCCTCCTCTGGACTGCCTGGAGGCCACTGGGCTGCTCTAAAGGGAGGGAGAGCAAGCCCAGGTGGGGGAATGTTCTGGAAGGCCCACAGAGTAAGAGAGGACAGAAGAAGAGGAGCAGCATGGCGTGGGCAGGTCGTGGAGTCAGACAGAGGCTGTCCCCCATCTCTGGCACGTGGTGACCTCGGACAAGGTTGTCAGCTTTCCGAAGGCTCCGTGGGGTGGGACAGGAGGTGCTTCCCGCTGCGCAGGGTGGTGGGGAGGGTGCTGGGCACGGACGGGGTCTGGGATGGAGGGTGGGGAGGGCTGTGAGCCTGTCCACCGAGCAGCTGGCATCGGGGACAGATCCGGAACGCAGACTTGAGCCCAGAGTGGGATGTGGGTGAAGTCGCTCCCTGACGTGGACTCCACTCTGGTGTCGGGAAGACCTTCGGACAGCTCCCTCACACAGAGCCGCCACTGGGGGCGGAGAGGAGGGGAGTGACTCAACAGGCCGGGTCTCCCACTGAGGGTCTGACTGCAATGCCACATTTGTCACCACCTTTTGGGAAACCCAGAGCACAAGTCGGTTCAAGAGTGGGTGCACCGGGGGTTAGATAGAGGATCAATGGTCCCTACTCCCCTAACAGGCCACCCGGGGGCCGTGACAGAGGAAAGAGCAGGTCTTGATCTTTGGATACCTGCCCCAGGAACCCTGGCCCCAGACTGTTGGCTTGATCTGGGCAATCAATCCCTTGTCACTGTCTGAGCCACCCTGCCAGACAGACAGATGGACCCCATTAATCAGCGAAGGAAAAGAAGACTCAAGAAGGGTCAGATTTTGTGTCCTCTCTTCCCCAAATGACGTCTTGCCCCCTGCTCCCTGCACACACCCTGGCACAAGCACGCTCCCGCACACTCGGACACCACGGCTACATCCCCACCCCTGCACACCCAAACTCTCCATCACGTGGTGTTCACCACACCCCCCCTGCCCCAGCACTGCTTCGCCGGCAGAGTCAGCTGCTCCCTGAAGGGGATGAAGCGAGCAAGAGGAGGAGTGGAGGAGTTGAGCTCTTGGGCATTCTGGAGGGTGGTCCTCTCCGGTCAGCTGCCCTGGCATTCTAGAAAGTCCACCTCTATCTGCCTAGGCAGCACTTTCCAAGAGAAGTGCTGGAAATAAGTTCCCTGCACCTACAAGGTGTCCTATGAGGGAAGGTCTCTTGGACAGGTGTGGGCTGGGTCTCTTTTCCAGGTGGGACACTGTCCAGTGATGTTGGGAAAGCTGCCACCAGGTCCAGGGCCTCAGAAGGAAGGTGACATAGGCTTCCTGGCAGCCCAGGGTGACAGACTACCCTTCTCCAGAGGTCTAAGCTCAGAGCAGGGGCTCAAAGGAGGACAAGGTGAGCTAGCTTGGGTTGGTGGGAAGCAGTGGCATGGGACCATCAGATGGGCACGCCATGGCCCTGTGCCAGTCTACCAGTGCTATCCATTCCACGTGAGGGGCCAGACCCTACTTGACTCCAGGGTCCAAGGGGATTAGAGCTGGGATTGAAGCTGGGGAGGATGGATTATTGGGGTTCAAATTCATACTCCTTTCCCCAGAAGACCCTAGTCCCACCTCGGTGTGGAAGGGTCAGGGTCGCAGGGTAAGAAAGACCCATCCAGCTAGGTGACTTCGGGCAGGGACCTCATCTGGCTTCCTGCACCCCAGCTCCTTTGCCTGTCAATAGGGATAATGGTGGCTTCTCTTTCACAGGGTTGCTGGGTGGAGAAGTGCGTCGTCCTGGAGGCTCTGCAGAGAGTGGCCCAGTGACTGCCAGCTCTGTCAGGGAGTGAGGTTTGCATCCCAGCTGGGCCACTTCCTTGCTGTTTGACCTTGAGGAAGTCACTCCCCTTCTCTGTGCCTCAGATGCAGACCGTCTTAGCATCAGCCGGATGTCTCAGACAACTGAGAGGATCCGATGGGCCTTGGCCTTTAAAGCAGAGTCCAGTGCATGGGTGCACACCCCACTCTGTGGATGGAGGGGGTGCTGGGAGGACATCTTCTTGTCCTGACTCTTCTCCCCCACCCCGTCTCTCTGGACTGGTCTCCAGCCCCCTCCAGCTTGCCTGTTAATGAGCCCGAGGTCTCAGTAATGAGACTGCTTCATCATTCAATGCGCTGGAAGCACCTTCTGAGAAGGGAAGAGATGGGAGGGGGAGGGGAGAAGTGGTTGTGGGGGTGGTCTGACTGCCTCCCCCCGAAACCTGGTAGCTTCAGAGTCTGCTACAGAGGCACCCCCATGTGGAAAGCTCGGCAAAAGCATGACGAGCCCCTCCAAACACACTCATTGGGAAAGCCCCTATGTCCGTGGAACATGAGGAGTGGTGACTCAGTGATGATCCCAGCCCGCAGCACCGCTGCTGCTCCCTGACCACTCCAAGCTCCCCTGTGTCCTGATGCTGTCCCAGAATGGCCCAGCAACCCCCTCTGGTCACACGGACCCTATGCCTGCCACATCCTCCTCATCACCAGCCTTGGGCCCTGTTGCCCCTTCCTCTGCCTGGACAGCATTCACCACTCCCTCCCTGTGTGAGCTCCCATAGCCCCAGAGTTCCCCCATGGCTGCTCTTCTCTCTATTCTGACAGGTCAGGCCTCTGTCCTCCTCAGAAGCTGCAAAGTCCCCTGAGGACTGGCTGTGCTGTGACTGTGTCCTCAGAATGCTGGGGGAGCCCCTGGTCCACAGCCGACATTGATGGGACACTGACTGTGTGTGCCAGGGACGTTGCTCAGCCCCTTACAGACATGTGCCAGTTAACCTCCACGGTCCTCTCAAGGAGATGCTGGGGACAGGCTGGCCCTGGTGTGACCGCCGACGTGAAGGCTAGGCTGGCCAGGTTGCACGCCCAGCTCTGCTGTTATTAGCTGGAGGGCCTTTATCGAGCTATGTAGAGGCTGTCTGTGCCTCAGTTTCCTTCTGAAAAGAAGAGTGAGTGACGGCAGACCTATTGCATGAGGTGGCTTGATAAATAGAGGGCTTAGAGTAGTGCCTTGGGGACCTCGGGTAGCACGAGTGGTCAAGCACCTGACTGCTAGCTCAACCCACCCAGAGGTGCCTCTATCTGTCTTCAAGGATTCGGTCCTCGAAAAGCCCGGGGAGCAGTCCCACTCTGGAAAAACGGGGTAACTGTGTAACTGTAAATGGACCCAATAGCAATGCACAGCAACAACGCAGCACAGCTAAGGGTTAGAGCCGAGTGTCATCCCAGGTTTCAGGTGAGGAAAACAGAGAAGTCAGGTCATGGGCCCAACCCATGAGATTGCAGCGTTAGAATGCATACCCAAGATCTACCTGACCCCCAGTCCCATTGCTCTTGTCCCCAGACAGCCTCGGGTTCTTTTCTCTCTTGAGCCTCAGTTTCTCCAGCTATACTCGAAAGAGATGAAGCGAAGATGCCTAAGAAGACGTCTAGCAAGAAAACATTTTCCCTCTGCAATTCTTGGAGGAGATTGCAGATCTCGAAGTGGGTGTCAAGCCCCATGGGCTGCCCAGCACATTCAAAACAGGAGCCCCTTTACAAGCCAGGTTCCTGGTGGACAGTGGTGGACAGGTTGGCCTGGAGTGAGATGATCCAGATTTAGCAGCTGAGGCTTTGGGGGAGATGCTTCCAGTTTTGGAATCCACTGAGATGGGACAGACAGACCCTCAACTGGCATCTGCCATGAGAAGTCCCAGGCAGAAGGTGCAGGAACACCATCTGCTAACAGCCACCCTTCCCTCCTGTGCTGCGGAGGTCCCTGGGGAGGGTGGAAAGCCCTGAGCTGAGAGTGGAGAGAAACCAATTCTAGTGGGGGGCACACCTCCAGGGCTTCCTGCGCTTATCCCACAGCTACCCCTTTAGCCACAGCTGAACAAATCAATGAGCCAAACCACTTGGAACACAATACAGTGGGAAGGAGATGCCGAAGGTGGAGCTTGCCCTGGGACTTTAAGACTCAACCAACATGATGATGAATTCTCTTGGGGTCCTTATTTTCTCTCATGTGTTCTGGAATTTCCCAGAATTTTCAGGAGTGGGTCATGCCCACACAGAAGTCTCATTAGCTATGACCTGGTAGACAGAATAGACTCCAACCTTCACTCTTAATCCTCTCAAGTCCCAAAGTGACACCAGATTATGTAACTACCATCAAAACCAAACAGCAGAAACCCTTTTTGTCAATAGCTGCCCCACTACAGTTGTACACCAACAGAAATACAGCTGCTTCCCCACCACCCACATGCCTTTGCAGCAGGGCCTGGGAGGTAGTTGATCTTCCATCACATTTTGTCCCCTCATCCTTCCTAAGCAGGCAGTGGTACTCTGATTCACCTGCCAGTGAGTGTCCAGTGTGTGGGGGATGCGTGCATCAGTAGCCGTGTCTTTCCCCTCAGTCAGCAATAGCGAGTCTTCACAAGGTGGTGGATGCAGGGCGAGCCATCTCTACCCTCATGCCAGTGGGATTCACAGCGGAACTTAAGAACAGGGTGGTGTCAAATAGGGTAGGTCCAATGAGGGGCTTCTGTTGGTAATTTGCTTCTCTCCTTGCAGTCATTAATGAGGCAAATGGCATGGTGAAAGGCAGGGCTCTTTGGCACTCCAGCCCATCCTTCTTTCTTCCACCAGGATTAGTGGGACCACCAGAGACGAACCGATCCTCTACTTTAATCTGGCACCAAGAACTAGAATGAAGTGTTTCTCTGCTTCCCCACCCCTCTCCATGCATGTCAGTGGGGCTTGTTGAAAATCTGAGCTTTTTCCTCCCCTCTATACAAATCAAGAGTGTGAGTCAGCCCGCAGCTTCTCCCCTACCCAGTGCCAGCAGGGCACAGCAAGGAGCAGAGCATTATAATACACCAAGTTTCCAGGATATAATAAAAAATTCACTTGTCAGGCTATGAATAAGAAAAGTTACAGGTTAAATGAGAAAAGATAATCAGTTCATAAACGCCAATATTGGGCTGAATCAAATGTTGGAATGAGCAGACAAAAGCTGTACAGCAGCCGTTGTAAAAATGATTCAACAAGCAATTACAATGTATCTTAAAATGAAGAAGAACAAAAGAAAATCTCAGCCAAGATACAGAAGGTCTAAAGAAGAATTCAATAGAAATTCCAGAAATGAAACACACAATAAATGAAACAAAGGCTCAAAGGATGAATGGAGAAGACAGAGGAAATGACCAGTGAATTTGAAGATAGACTGATAGCAATTATCCTACCTGAACAACAGAAAAAATATACTTAATAATAATAGTAATTTAAAAAATGAAATCTGAGGAAACTGTGCAGCTAGTACAGAAGACCCAATATTTGTGTGATCAGAATTTTTGGAGTAGAAGTAGAAGAAAAGAGAAAGCTGAAAAAGAACTCAAACAAAAAATGCCTGGAGCTTTGCAAAAGACATAAGCCTACAGATTGAAGAACTGAGCAAATGCCAGATGAAATAAATTCTAAAGAAATATATGTTAAGACGCATCATGGCCAACCTTCTGAACACTGAAGACAAAGGGGAAAGAAATGGAGAGCTATGAGAGCAGAGGTGTTTGATCTATAGGCGAGAACCAATTAGAATGACAGCAGATTTCTCATCAGAAACCATGGAGGCTTGAAAGAACTGGTATCACATTTTTCAAGTGATAAAACAAAAGAACTGTCAACTCAGAATTCCATGTTCAGGGAAAATATCCTTCGGGATTGTAGGAGGACATCAAGACAGAATCTGGTGAACAGAAACTGAGAGAGTTTATTACCCGCAGACCAGACCTGCTTTTGTTTTTGTTTTAAAGAAAGGCTAAGAAAACAAGAAAAGAAGGAATCTTGGAAGAATGAAAGAAGCAAAATATATACTTAAGGACAAAATATATAAGTAAGGATAACAGACTTTATCTCTTCTCTTAGAGTTTTCTAAAATGTGTTTAATGGTTGAAGCAAAAATTATAATGCAGATGTTCTAAATGTGTGTATGTAGAAGAAATAGTTCAGTATGTGTAAAGGGAGGTGTGATTCTATACTTCATCTAAAGTGGTAAAATGATATCCAGATAC
Organism: Nesogale talazaci; assembly: GCA_004026705.1. Classification (NCBI taxonomy): domain Eukaryota; kingdom Metazoa; phylum Chordata; class Mammalia; order Afrosoricida; family Tenrecidae; genus Nesogale; species Nesogale talazaci. Next base: position 6,108 of record PVJH01036369.1, on the reverse strand, counting down.
TGTGATATGCATGGTAGTTACATAGTTTTGTGTCAACTTGTGGATATTAAGAGTGACAGGGTGGAGTTTTGCATGTTAATCAGGTCACAAGATAATACCCACTAGGAGGATTCTGGGAACTTTCCTTTTTTTCTCCTGAGAAGAGGACTACGCTCTTTCTCTGCTTGACATTCCTGTTGACAAGTCACATAGAGCTATGCTGATGGAGCCAGAGTCCTGGAGCTCGAGGAACCACTTGGAGACCTATGCCTGTGCTGAGATGCTTCCGCCACCACTGGAGTCACAAGACTTTCCACCCACTGGCCTGTGATCTTCCTGCATTCAGCATCATTGCATGTGTTGTGTGAGTCTGAAGAGGAATTTATGGACTGAAATTGGACATATGGGCTAATATCAGACTTATGGACGTGATCTGAACCAGGCTGGGATGTTTTCTTAAAATGCAATTACTTTTGAGATAAACCTATTTCTTATACATACATGAGTGTCTCTGGATTTGTTTCTGTAGCCTACCAAGACTAACACAATATGTTATAGGTGTATGAAGGGAGTGCAGAAAGTTCAGGGGAGAGCAGAGTGGAAGGATAGAGGATTTTCCCGTGAATTTTTTGAAGCTCACTTAGAAAATGTAGCATCTAAAGCAAGTGCAAAAAAAAGCTATACAATGGAGAGATGTATTCAAATACACTGTACGCTACCTAGAACCAAAAAAACCAGACCTCTTGCTACTGTGTCAAGCTCAGCAGCATATAGAACACAGTAAATGATGGCATCCATAGACTACAAAAGACATGCCCTATGGGATTTCCAAGGCTGTAAACCTTTATGAAATCAGATCACTACATCTTTCTCCTAGGAAATGGCTGATGAGTTTAAACCTCCAACTTCCTGATTGTCAGCAGAGTGCTTTAAACCACTGCTCCAACTTAGATAGCTCATAAATTCCAAACTTGATGGGAAACAACTGATAGGATACATCATAAATGCATGAATTAATAAATGGAGAAATCAGGATAATGGGGAAAATGAAAGCCTACTAGTTGATAATCTATGTTATCAGGCCTCACTCTCTTGTCCTTTTTTGACACTCTGGTCTACTCCACCTTCACCCCGCAGTTCCACATCCTGCCGACTTCAAAACCACACAACACCACAGGACTCAGGTTCACTAGTTCTGTTAGGGTTCTTCTGTGTCGGTTCTGGAACCAATCACTGTGGCCAGGGGGCTGTTAGGCTCTGATTGGCCATCCCTAGAGCTCTTCCCACCCCTTCGACTGGGGATGGCTGCTGCTAAGGGTTGGGAGGGCTGAACAGTGATTCGTGAAGAAAACAAGAGGTCTGCTGGCAGAGGCCAGTATTGGCCACTGAGTGGGCAGATCCATTCAATGATGGGTGGGGACCGGAGATGGGCCTGGAAGCTTGTTCCCCACCAAGACCTTCACGGGGTCAGTGCACCCATCCTCTAGCTGTAAGGAGTATTAACTTCAGCTGAAGGGAGCTTAATACAGAGAGACTATCTTCTCACCACATGGTCAATGAGTCATTGATAAAAAGCAAAACAGACAACAAACAAACAGAAAGCCGTTGTTGCCATGTTGACCTCAGTTTGGGTGAGAATAGAACTGTGCTCTAGCAGGGCTTCCAGGGCTGAGTGATCACAAGTAGTTTACCTGGCCTTTCTTCCTGGATGCCTCTAGGTAGGCAGAAGCTCCCAAACTTTTGGTGAGCAATTGTTAGGACAGCCTTGTGGCACCACCTGTGTCCCAGAGCTCCTCTTGGGGTTGACTCAACTGAGTGCACACCATGCCAGCCTCTCTCCAGCCCACCCTGCTTCCTGCAGGCATCCTGTTCCTGAGGGCACCGACTTCATGCTTCATTTGCATGCCAGCCCCCTCTGACTCCACTGCTCAGGAAACTGGAATAAGCTGAGCCCAGTCCAGAGCCAACTTCATGCCATGCCTGTTCGATGCTGACTTTCTCTGGTGGGTCAAAAGCTACCATTCCCTGGGGTAGCTAGGGTGGGGCCCAGTTCCAGAAGGACACTGCTCCTGCTTCTGTGGAGGGCAGACCCAGTGTCTTCTGCTGTTAACTCAACACCGTTCTCTCCCTGGTGACTCTGGGACCTCATGAACCGCCCCCCCCCCCCCATATCCATGTAGGTTCCAGGTCTCTCTCAAACATAAGCTTAGTAAACTGAAGATCCAGGAAGATCAGTCTCTCTCTGGGGTAGCCACAGACTATTGGCAGTTAATTTGGGAAGTTAATTTGCAACCAAGAATTTCTTGTTTTCCTGATTTGTTATGAACAATCACCAAGTTATCGAATATCCTTCTTTGGGTCTTGGCTTAGAATGCGTGTCTCTGCTCCGCAGTGAGCAGGTTGCCCCGCTTCAGTCCAGGCCCGTCTCCGCAATCACAGTTCATGGGTAGATTGACAGCAGCGGGGAGATGGTCAGCAAGTACCGAGAGGATGATGGCATTGAGTTTCTCCTCTTACCGACATCGCTGTGCCTTGGACCATAGCAGCTCATGTGGCAGAAGACCGGTTTGGGCAAGGGGTTTCCCGCTCAGGCTGCCTGCCTGGCTACAGGACTGGGCCACCGGAACACAGTGTAGTGATGGGCAGGGCAAGGTCACTCTGCTTAGTGCTATTGGTGTTATGTGTCATGGAGCCACTTCCAATACATTTTGACCCTATAGGATGCAATAGGATGGCCCCCATATAATGGCTATGATGTCTATGGAATGATATCCAGATCTTTTCTCTGATAGAGCAACAGGTGACTTTGAACTGCTGACCTTTCTATTAGGAGCCAAGCTCTTAATCATTGTGCCACAGACACCCTGACTTTGCTTCTCCGCCCCCAACCACTGCCATCAATTTGATTCAATTCAAAGCAACTCTTCAGGCCAGAGTAGAAGGGCCCCTTCGGATTTCTGAGACTGTTAGTCTTTGTAGAGTAGACAACATTCACTTTCTCCCAAGCAGCAGCTGGGGGGGTGGGGGGGGGCTGGGGGGTGTTTGTAGTCGCTGCCTTTGGCTAGCAGCTCAGTGCATAAACCCCTATGCCACCAGGGCTCCACTCATCTGTGGTTATATGTCAGGACACGAAGGACCTTCTATGAAGCTTCTGTGTCTTGGACATCTATTGTGTGCATGCCTGGTGTTTCCTATGGTTTACAGCCTTTTTGCTGTAAACTTTACCATGATCTGGACACTGGGCAGGTACAGAGGTGCTGGGGTAAATAAAGGTGATTCCAGATGCTAAGAAAGTGGTTCTTTTTTTTTTTTTTGAAAGTGGTTCTTAACCTTCCTAATAAATACCATGACCCCTTCATATAGTTCCTCATGGTGTGGTGACCCCCAACCATAAAGTTACTTTCATTGTTACTTCATAAATCGTCATGTAAATATCTGATATGCAGGATGTATTTTCATTGTTACAAATTGAACATCATGAAAGCATAGTGATCAATCGCAAAAACAATATGTAATTATATATCGTGAAATATTTATTTCTAATAACAAATAAATGAAATTTGTTCTTGAAGCATGGTAACTGACTTAACATAACAATAATAAACTACATTGCTACCTTTTGCGGACAGTATGTGTAAAAAGGCAACATCAGGGGAAAGGTTGAGATTGGTTCTTTCTCACCAGATCAGCGTATCTGCATGTGAGTGGACCCACCTGGAGACGGAGAGAGGAGTTGTGTCTCAGTTTCTAAGACCATCGGAAATATGTGTTTTCTGATGATCTTAGATGATCCCTGTGAAAGGGGCATCTGACCCCCAAAGGGGTCGTGACCCACAGGTTGAGAACCGCTGTACTAAGTGTAGGCTCACAAATCAGATGGCCTGCATGGCCTTCCTGAGACTCTCCAGGTGGAGGCGGGATTTGAGGCCAGGCTTGTCCTCTCAGATTTCTCATTTCCACTCCCTCTTTGCTGCTCAGTTTCCTCATCTGTGAATTGGGCCCCAGGGCCTGGAGCTGAGCAGCTGGACCCGTCTTTTAAGCTCTGGACCTGGGTATTTTGAAGAAGGTGGGCGGGGCTGGAATGAAGGGTGTCCCACGAGGAGCTCCAGGGTTCAGGAACAAGGGCCCCAGGTTCCAGCACTGGGAATAGGGTACAGGCTCCACCAGGAAGAGTCCTGTCCCTGCCCCACTGACGGATGCTCAGGCCTCACGGGCTCCAGGCATCTTTCTCAGGAAGCTCTGGTGCCTCTGGTCCCCTCTCTACTGTGATACACAGCTGTCCTGCTCAGAGCTGCTGACATTGGGGACTGGGGGGATACCTTTGTGAGTGCCCTAGAGACTTGAGCATGGTCCAGGCCCCAGCCCTCCCTGCCTGGTCCTCCCTCACCCTTGCCTGGGGTTGAGTTCCTCAGAGAGAAACCAGACAGGAACTGTCGGGAGAGCGGGTGCTGAGTCAGGAGCAGGCACAGAGCAGACGGGGACACCATGGGACAAAGCCTGCACAGCCCCGGGGCAAGTCCGTCACGGCACTAAGCAGACGTGAGGTGAGAGTGGCACCTCTCTTCCTGTGTCCCCCGCTGAAGGACACACACCACCACCTCCTACTCCGGAGCAGGGTCCTCCTCGCTCCTCGTAACTGATGCCACAGACGCACCCCCAGTGGCTGCCTGCTCAGCTGGGACCAGGGTGCCAGGGCCCCCCTACCCCACTCGGCATGGGGCCTGGGGGCACAGGCAGCCTGAGGTGCTTTATCTGATCACAACAGGCTGTATGGCCAAGGGGTCCCAGCATGCCAGGTGCCTGGGTCTGGGGGTGCCTCACTTTGAAGAAGGGGCAGTTTGTACTGGTGCCAAGGCTGGGTGGGCCAAGGCTGGGCTGGGGTGGGGGAGAGAGATGGGGATGCCAGAATGAATTGTTCACCCGAGGGTCCTGGGTCTGGAGGCAGAGAGGTCAGAGGGGCAGGTGAGGACAGGGGTGAGCTCAGGGACCCCCAAGGGACTCCACATTTTAATGCTGAGGGGAGCCAGGGATAATTGGTCCCTACTTCTTCAGAGGCTGGAGTGCATGGAGGGAGAGGAAGAGCCTGATTCTTCCACACCGTCAGGGGATTTCAAATCTCTGGCTTCCATTCACGGCATCTGGGTGCGGAGAATCCTGGAATTAGAGCGTCTTTCATGGACAGGAAGATGATGTCATCGAGGCTCTGACTCGTGGGATCTCAGCACCGTGTTCCTTCCACAGAACGCTGGGAGCCCAGGACCACCGGACTGACTGTGGATTCAGGCCTGCTCAGCATGAAGGAGTCACTCAAGGACTCAATGGTTCCCCGCCCCCCCCTCCACACACACACACCAGCTTATTCTAAATCCCAACCAGGCCCCTCCCGGAGGAATGATTCCAGCTTGTAGCTTATCAGCCTTTTGGGATGACAGACTGTTCAGAGAAATGTAGAGCTGTCACAGAAACCTGGGCATCAAGATTCCAGGATACAGCGTGGCCTCAGTCCAGCTGCTCCTCTCCACTGCTCCCAGATAACTTGGATCTTCTGGGGACTGTGAGCTGAACCTCTGTCCAGCAACCTGACCCGGTGCAGGCGCACAAGCTGTTGATCTGCTCAGAAATCCTCCTCCTCCGACTCTCTACTGCCCCCTGGGCTCTTTCCCAGGGCTGACCCTGTACAGCTGTGAATTAGAGGATAACAGAGACCTCCTGGGGTCACCCCCAGCTTGCTCCTGGCCCAGAGGGGACTGTCTCCCTCCAGGACAGAGTAGGGCATGAGGACCCAGGGACTCAGTGGACCCCTCAGCCCACCCGGACCCACTTCTGCTCACTGTTCACTAAGGAGTCAGACACCATTTAGTCCGCTCCCCAACCAGGGAGGACAGAGGGGCAGGAAAGAGCCCAGGGGAAGATGCTCAATTGGGGGGAAGAAGGAGGTGCCTTTCTCAGGGGTGGGGAAATGACCAGAGAAGGGGGTGGGTGGGGCACGCAGGGGAATTCCTGGTCTGTGGATCCATGATTCGTGGGCAACATTCCAGCCCTGTCACTGACCACTGGGTGGTTGGGCATGTTCCCAACATTCTCTATGCCTCTGCTCCTCCATCTGTACAGTGTGTGACTAAGGTCTGC
>PVJH01036368.1:0-18846 GCA_004026705.1 Nesogale talazaci | reverse complement strand
CACTTTGGAGACTCAGGCGAGCCCACCCTGCGCCATAGTGTTTCCATTCCCTGCCTGGGCAGGGGGCAGGGGGGACCGCAGGGGGATTGGTGCCCTGGAATGAAGGTGTTGAAGGAGATGGACTCTGCCCGGGTTGCCAGAACGGTCACCCAGCCTGTCTCAGGCGACGCTCAGCTGCAGTGTTCCCTGGAAACACTTTGAAGCCTCTCTCAGGAGCATTCCAGCTGCACGGCTTCCAAGACAGCGTCTCGTTCTTCAGAGGAGTTATCAGGAGACCAGTTCTTGAAAAGGGGCAGTGTGCTTGCTACAGCAGAGGGGCAGCGGGAAAGAGGAAGGCCCTCAGTGAGCTGGACCCACAGTGACCGTGAGAGTGGTGAGCGTGGCCTGGACCGCCGGCAGGTGGTGCATGGACCCTGAGCTGGCTCAGCTCTGCCCTGCCCAGCAGCAGCCCCGGGGTGGGGCACCTACGTAGCCCCCAATGGTGTAGCTTCTAGAATTCTCCTACCCAGCCCAAGGGAAAGCTCCAGACTAACGGTATGGGGGGTTTTGCAGCAAAAATTGGATGCCGAGTTTCAGAAGAGAATGGAGAAGAACAAGATAGCTGCTGAGGAGCAGACGGCAAAACGGCGGAAGAAACGGTGAGTGTGGCAGGGCGGGTGGGCGGGCGGGCGGGCAGGCAGTGGAAAGGTAGGTGGCCGGCAAACTGGGGACGTCCTGCCGGCTAAGAGTCAGAGACTTCCGGGTCATCGTGGCCTGCGGTGGAAGCAGCGGGAGAGGGAGGCCTTTCCTCCAGGGCCAGAGGAGAGAGCCGGTCACTTCCTGCCACCGACCTCTTCCAAGTCTCCAAAGCTGAGAAGCGGGCACTTTGATGATGGCGCCGATGTGGACGCCCCTCCCTTCTTCCTTAAATTGGGATCTGCAGCCCCCCCTGGTGACACAGTGGGATGATCGGGTGATGTGTGTGCCCAAGTTTACGTTTTTGTCTCTTAGTAAATGGCCCTCAGCTTACAGAGGACAGAGGGTCCCTCAGGAACCTGGCTGGGGGGACACCTCCGCCGGTGTCTCTGAGGCTCGTCGCCGCCTCAGGGCTCCCCAGTGGAGGCAGCATATGGATGATGTTGGAGCAGCAGAATCATGCAGGGTGGGGGGTCTGTCTCCTGTGTTCCTTGTGTAGTGTGGATGTGGTAAAACTGAATTGAGGCTGAGCCCCGGTGGAGTAGTGGTTGAGTGTGGGACTGCAGCCCGCCGGCTTGGCGGTTCACATCCAGCAGCAGCTCTATAGGAGCAAGGCTGGGAAGCTTCCACATCCACCGGAGCGCAGTGATGCCCCTCCCCCCAAAAAAACCCAAAAAACTGAATTTGCCCTTTACATTTGCAGGCAGAAGTTAAAAGAGAAGAAGTTACTGGCAAAGAAGATGAAACTTGAGCAGAAGAAGCACAAAGAAGGTACGTGGTGCTCCTCGTCTTCCCTCCAGCTCTTCCTCGTGCTCGGGTGGGGGTTGGCCGCAGATAGCTTTCTGTCGGACAGTTCATGCACGTGTGCTTTCACGTCACTGGGTGCCTGACCTGGTCTGCAGGTCAGTCAACGCGCTGTCCCGGTTCTGAGGCCTGGAAACGAAGATGGGCAGGGGGCGCAGAGAACAGAGACAAGACAGGAGTCTGAGCAAGTCTCGTTTATAGGGGCAAAACTCAGGGTATATATGGCCAATGGTCAGGAGTAAAGGTCACCGTTTATGCTAATGAGGTAAAGTCAACAGGGGCCAATCCTGGATAGGTGCCATATAAGGGAAAAAAGGCTCGCAAAAAGGGCTGTAGTGCTCAAAGACGTCCGTATGCTAATGAGGGTATACAGGAGTGAAGCGGGCAACTTACAGCAACCAGTCACAAAGCTACAGCATGGTCTAACGGACTAAAGGTTACAACATACGTAGGCACTATAAAATAATACAAAGGGGTATTGTGACTAAAATGTAACAAACAGGGCAAGCTATATAGTTTGTACAAAACGGTAAAATATAAACTAAACATAAATGCCAGGAACCGACACAGGAAAAGGCTGTGTGCGTCACAGCACGAGAGCATGGCAGCGTGCGTCAGTGCAGGAGAGCGATAGCCGGCTCCTCACAGGTGCCACCCCCTCCACTTCTGTCTCCCATTTCCTTCCCTCCTCCTCCCCTAACCCTTGCGAACACTGTCCTTGGGTAAAGGTGACCCCTGTGATGATTCTCAGGTGTCGCTACCTCCCCCGTGTCCATTGTTCCCCTTAGGGACCTGCTTATATTTGGTTAAAAATGAGCCATGGGAGTGAGGTCATTTCTAGACCTGTTGGGAGGCTAAGCCTTGTAGTCTCTGGGGTCCCACGCGTCTGTCTGACCGGTCAGCCTGGTCTCGTGAGATTTTGAGTTTTGCTCCACACTTTTCTGCCCTTCTTTGTGGGATCTCCCACGAGGTGTTAGTCACTGGGCGGGCCCCGTCTCGTTCTGGTCTCAGGCATGGGAACTGGTGTCTTGGTGGACGGACTGCTTCCATACTTCTTCAAGTTTTATTGTTCTTCTCTCCTGAGTTTGTCAGAACCCCGTGGTGTAGTTACCAGAGGAGGGCCTTGTCTTTGGGAACTGAAGCCAATGGACTGTGGTGTCCTCTTTGCTCGCTGTCTCTGGTTCCGACCTTTCGCTCAGGGCTGTCTGATGGAGCCGTTGCATACAGTGCTGGTGGACTGGCCTCTGACAAAGCGGGGGTCTGTTTGTCTTGGCAAGGACCCCTTTAGTGGAAAGTCTCTACAAGCCAGCCTGGAATAAGCCAAAAAAAAAAAAAAAAAGATTGGCTGTCATCAAAGTTCCAGCCAAACCTCCCTCAGCCTGGCTGATCAATAAGCTGCATAATATCACCATTTCACGCTTTGTCCCCTGGCTCCCTGTCCTCAGACAAGCCTGTGTCAGACCGGGCTGGCAGAGAAACAAACCCAGAGATACTCGCATGTAAGAGAGAGCTACATATCAAAGAGCAGTTGCATCGAGAAAAACCCCAGCCCAGTCCAGATCCAGTCCATAAGTCTGAGTTGGCCCGTAGGCCTGAAACTGGTCGATAAATCCCCCTTCAGACTCGCACGGCACCTGTCATGAGCCAGACGATCACGGGCCAGCGGGTGGGAAGGCTGGAGAACCCAGCGGTGGCGGAAGCGTCTTAGCGCTGGCGTGGTCTCCACGGCTGAGTATGGCTGAGTATGGAAGGTGAAGCAGAGAGAGCATGCGGCCACCTGCAGGGAGGAAGAGAGCCGGTCCCAGAACCCTCGTGAGAAGGCCACGCCCATAAGGCGGCATCATTGCGGCTGTGACCTGACTGACAGGCTAGACTCCACCTCTGCGCCTCCTTATCAAGTTGACATGAAATGATGCAACTGCCACCCAGCCCAGGTCCCCTTTGTGGTTGGGAAACCGCTGGCTCCTCCCTCCAACAGGGCATTGTAAAGGGCACGTCCCAGAATTTTCTAGCAGAGGTGATTCTGCATCTGATGGTGTCACCACGTCCACTAAGGCTTGAGGTTCTCAGCACTTAAAAGCTGAGTCTGTGAGAACCTGGGGGACAGGGGGATGCCAGGGGTGGCTGCACAGCATCGGGCCCCGCCTCTCTCAAGCTCTCTCGGCCTGTCCCCAGGGGGAAGAAGGGGGCTCCTGCAGCTCCTGGCCTCCCACCTGTGTCCAAAGCAGAGCGAAGGGGAGAGCACCTGTCTGCCCTGCCTACTTTTGGAACTGACTCCCCAAACGTGTCCAGCTCAGCAGATGCCTATGCCTACCTGCTGGGCAGTGCTGGTCGCTTGGTTCTGCCCAGCTGCCAGTGGGCTCAATGACTAGAAACCAGGATGGCTGTGACTGCCGTCACCTGCCCTTTTTTAAAAACAGTTTTATTAATATTTGCTTCACATAGCATACAATTTAACCGTCCAGCCTTGTCAAGATCTGTGCATTCATCACCACAACAATTTCCGTACATTTTCTTTGCTTATTCAAGGTCAATAGGTTCCCGTTCCCCCCTGTCCTACCCTGCCATGCCCCTGTGTGGCTGCTACCTCTATAAAGATAGTGATATGATCATACAGTCTTATCCTTCCTCTTATGTTTGAGGTGTACTGTTGTTTTTCAGATGCTGACCCATCCTTGCATTGCCGGTATGAATCTCAATCGTGGTGGTTTATTTTTTTGATACGGAGTTGGATTGAATTGGATGAGAATTTTGTTGAGGATTGTTGCAGCTGGTCTGTTTGGTTTTCCATCTTTGTGGGGGTTTTGTCTGGTTTGGGGATCGGGGTAATTCTGTCATCATAGGTAGCATAATGGGTTTGGGAGTTTGTCGTCCCTTTCCATAGTCTGTAATAATCTGTGGGGATTCGTGACAACCCTTCCCTGAGTCCTGGTAGATCACCGTGGAGCCATGTGGGCCCCGGGGGCTGGGGACCTTGCGCGCTCTGATCAGGGTGTGGGTCTCTGACAAGGAGGGGTAGGGAGGAGATCCTGGGTCAGCAGGGTGCTGCCACTCCTCCTGCCCTCCTCTGCGGAACCACCGGAAGGCCAGGAGTGCCATCCACTCCCCCTCAAGGGACCCCAGGTAGAGAAGGCCCAGGAGCGTGGCAACTGTTCCCCCATATTACGGAACCCGATAGCTACTTTCTGGTTGCTTCTTGGAGATGGTTGTGACCATCGGGTGTTGGGATGCAGCCTCGCTCTTACTGACGTTGACAGACAATTGACCCCGTCCTGGAACATCTTCACCGGAGTCCGACGTGTGCTGGGTGTTGCACTCTAGTTTGAAGGCTGGGCCTCACCTTTCCCTGGAAGAAATTACTAGACCGTGCTAACCTCTGACCAGGACTCCATCCCTGCACCCACTTTCCCTCCCGGCTCTCCCAAATGACGTGCTCACAGGCCAAGGACTGGAGCACTGAACTCGGGAGCCAGCCTCGTGCTCTTGAGAGGATGTGCTGGAGCTGGGACTATTGGGAAGTGGAAAGGTTCTGGGTAACTGGGCCCGCCCTCCCCGGAACTTGTTTTTGCTGTTGCTACTTGTGTTTCGTGACTCTCCTGAGTCAGTACTGTATTTGCACGTGGTTCCCGAGGTCTGTTCCATTTGCTTAAAGCCCCCTGCCGACAGGTCAGAACCGACTCCCAGCGCCCCTGTAGGACAGGCTAGAATGAATGCCCCGTGAGCCTCCGAGACCGCACTCTGTCAGAAGTGGAAAGCTTCAGCTCTGTTTGCTCAGTGGTTAGCTAAGGATTGGGGGAGATTTTCTGAAATATCTTGAAACAGTCTCTCTCATCTTTGCCAAGTGACGATGGTGTGAGTGTTGGTGCACATCTGCATTCCTCTGCAGGCAATGTATCATTCTGCCTTAGCCTTCGCAGAGCTTGCACAGAGACTCAAGATCAATCAACGACCCCTTTTGGATGTACATGAGGCTTGGTACATCTGCATAGCCTTCTAGAGCCCCAGAAATATGTTGGAGCTTCCCACGGGCCCCGCTCTGGATGCTCCTTCCCCATCTTTTCCTCATAGACTGGTTGGCTTCAGTTGGCAGCTGTGGCCTTGGAACCAGTGCTCAGAGCCCTAGGCACTCACTGAAATGTGTAGTTTGAGCCCACAGCTGGCCCTGGAGAAGACGCAGGCAGGTCATCTTCCTTAGGAGGGCAGCCTCAGGAGCCTCTGCCAATCCCACATCTCCATCCCGTAGGGTCACGGTGAGTCATCTTCTCTAGGACAGGGGCTTGTGTTCTACTTTTTTTTTTTTTAATCCACGTTTTACTTTTAATTGTTACTTAAAAAACCAGCCCGGGAGAAAGGCAGTTCACGCTGCTTAAGTGCTGAGTCAGGCCAACTAAAGGAAGTCTCACCGGACACAGCCAGGCAGGTCAAAGCGGAACAGGGTTCCGGGAGTGGCATTTCTCCAGGAGGTTCTGGGCCTAGTGATTGCTGGGCTGCCGGGATCCCTGGCTTCTGTGACTGTCAGGCTGTCAGTTTCCACAGCCCCTCCAGAAATGGTTGAGAGGAAGGTGGAAGGAGGACAAGTCAGAAGGCCCTGACAGTATAACTACTGTTCTTAACCACAATTTGGCCTTTTCCTGACCGATCCTAGGGTGGTTTCCAGAGTGCTAAGAAAAATGGTGGAGGGGCTGAGCCCTGGTGGCGTAGTGGTTGAGTATGGAACTGCGCCCCACGGGGTTGGCGGTTCAAATCCAGCAGCAGCTCTCCAGGAGCAAGGCTGGGCCTCCCACTCCCACCAGAGGGTAGTGGATGCCCCCCCCCCCCACACACACACCCAGAATGGTGGCAAAAGTTTCCAAGAACAGGTGATAAGAGGTCCTTACACAGCCCGAGTGGAAGTGCCACACTCAGTCATTCTCTCCTCCTGCGCACCCCCTGCCTGGATGATTTTCTTCAAGTGTGTTGTAAACAGTAGCGACGGCTAGGTCACAGAATGTGAAAAGCATTTGTGGGTTTGGAATGCATTTCTCAGTACTTCTGAGAGGCTGGGACCAAGACTGACCGCCCACAGCGGTCCACAGCGGTGGTGTGTGCTCAGCCTGAGGATTGCAGGCGGCATGGCGTGACTCTTAGAATCCGTGCGTCCTCCCCGTCGGAGAAGGGCAGTCCTATCTAGACGCCAGCAGTGTTTGGGGACGTGGTCAAAGCCGTACAACAGTGTGGATCCAGAGCTTGCGTGGCCCCCCGGGTTTCCTGCACTCTTCCCAGGCCTGACACACGAGCGCACGTGTGCATGCACATGCTGGCTAAGTCATGGGTTACACGGTGGTCACGCGTGCTGCAGCAATCCCAGCAGCGCTGCCATTTATGGAACATGGGTTCTCAGGGCTCTTCATGTATTAACTAATGTAAGCTGCAGCATTGTAAGACAGCTTTCTTCACCCCACCCCCATTTCACTATGTGGGGTGGGAAGAGGGGCTGGAAGGTGCTCAGAGTTGCAAAGCTAGTGCTCTGAGGCCTCGGACCCCCTAGTCCTCCCGGTCCCGCAGCAGCACCTGCTCCAGCCACGCGTGTCCCTCTGCTCGCTGGGCTCTCTGTGCTCTGCTGCTGGTCGGTGGCTTACTCATCCTTCCTGCAGTCAGAGGGCTGTTTCCTCCCCACCTAGGCCCCACAGACCCCACCCTTTCCTCTCCATTCTCCACCTAGCAGGTCACGGTGTGCTTATCTGTGCTTATCTGTCTGGTCGCTGTTGTCCGGGCTTTTTTATTTTTTCTTGTAAATAGATTCTAGAATTAGGTTTACAGAGACATTACCACCAGGGAACAGAGGCCTCCCATGGTCACCACACCCGTCTGCAGTATTGTTAGCATCCTCAGTTACTGTGCTGCATTTGTCAGAGTTAAGGAGCGAGCCATTGGAACGCCAGCTGATTAAGGCCTGGGCCGGATGCAAAGCCCCTCAGTTCTCGGACATGGCCTTTTCCTGTCCCACGGGCCCTCTGGCGGCAGCTGCCAGGGTCTCTCAGGCTCGCCCCGACTTTCACAGCCCCGCGCTGTGTGGAGCGCCTTTCCTGGGATGGGTGTTGTCGGAAAAGACCTAGGAGTGCCTGGGTCAGGATCCAGCTACTTCCAACCACACTTGGTGCTTTTGATTCGGGCCCGGGCTGCCTAGCCAGAGTCACCCTCGTGGGGTCTCGCAGAGAGCAGAGAAAATGCCCCTCTCCACCCACCTTCCCCTTCCCCGGCTGGTATTGCTACTCATTACAGATCCTGAGGGTTCATCTGCCCTGGATTCCTTGTGTTTCAAGCTCTTACCTGTACCAGTGTACATCCTCTGGTCTAGCCTGATTTTTAAGGTAGAATTGGGATCATGACGGGGGGTGGGGGGGAGGAAGCATTAAAGAACTAGAGGAACGTTGTATGTTTCATCATTGCTACACTGTACCTGGCTGTCATCTCCTGAGACCCTTCTGTGCAGGCATGTCCAGTTGCCTGCAGCTGGGCTTTGAGTCTCCACTCCGCTCTCCCCCTTATTCACGATGATAGGGTTTTTAGTTCTTTGATGCCTGATACTTGATTGCATTAACATCTCATGATCACACAGGCTGGTGTGCTTCCTCCATGTGGGCCCTGTTGCTTCTCAGCTAGATGGTTGCTTGTCTATCTGTAAGCTTTTTAAGATGCCAGATGCTATCTTTTGATAACTGGGCACCATCAGTTTTCTTTACTACATTTGCTTATGCGCCCACTTTGTCGTAATGCTCTGTCGAGAAGATGCGCATCATGGAATGCCAGTTTAAGAAAACAAAGTCAGGCTGAGCCCTGGTGGCGTAGTGGTTGTGCGCGGGACTGCGGCCCACTGGGACGGAGGTTCAATTCCAGCAGTGGGGCTGGGCCTCCTACTCCCACTACCTGAGGGCAGTGATGCCCCCCCCCAAAAAAAAAAAAGAAAAGAAAACGAAGTGTTCTTGCATTGAGGGAGTACTTGAGTAGAGGCCCAATGTCCTTCTGCTACCTTAATGCTTAACCTATAATTATATGCACATAAGTCTACTTCCCCATCGCCATGTATAAATATATTTGCATGTGTACATGCCTGTATTGAGACCTCTCTAAATGCCTTTTGCCTCTTAGTTCTGTCTTGTGTTTCCTTTTACTTTCCTCTTATCTCACTATCATGCTCAGCCTTCATTTGGGTTTCAGTAATTCCTCTGTGTTGCATTGCCCTTGATCAAGCCCTACCAGGAATCCTATACTCTCCTTGCCATCAATTTTGAATCCCTTGTTCCCATGTTCCTGGGTTTGTTAAGACCCACTTCTTTCCCGACACCCCCCAAATGCCAGTCCATTGTTTTCACTCTAGCTTGTTGATTCCGCCTATCTGATGTAGATAGACCTGCAGAGATAACAATATGCACAAAAACAAAACAGCAAAAGAAAACAAACAAAAACAACACCAAAGAAAAGCCTGTAAATAGTTCAAGGTCTGTTTATTGACCTCAGGAGTATTTTCCGGTCAAGTCTGACGGTCGCCACACTCTGGCCCCAAAGCCTCTATTTGGTCTTCTCTCCCCTTGCTGCTCTGTTGCACACCCTTAGTGTTTGGTCCCGGAGTGATGGGGTCAGATCGAGCAGTCCGATTCTTAACCCACCGCAGAGCGATGTTTTTGGTTTTTGGTGGGGGCAGGTTGGAGCAATGTCTGTGTGTTTCTCAGAGCAGCCGACGGGTTTGAACTGCCGACTGTTCTGCTCACAGCCCTGTGTCACGCGCTCCCGCCATGTGCTCCCCACAGTGCTGGCTTGTAGCGGCCCTGTAGGACTGGGTTTCGAGGCTGTAACTCTTGAAGAGTCACGAGCTCCCGCTTGTTCTGGAGGAGCCGCTGGTGGGTGGGAATGGCTGAACTCCGAGTGGACCGGGCCACGCTGGAGAGCGTCACGCTGGAGAGCTCGCCGCTGTCAAGGCGGTTCTGGCTCATCGAGCCCGAACTGCGCCTGTGAGCTTCAGAGGCCGTGAACCTCTGTGAGAGCAGAAAACCTCATCTTTCTCGTGGGGGGCAGCAGGGGGGTTCAAACTGCTGACCTCAGGTCAGCAGCTGAACTCGTGACCCACTGCCCCACCCGGGTTTCTCTGTACCCATACTGCAAATGTCTGGTCATCTGTGTCTACAGCAAACTAAACGTGGTTCACACTGCCTGCAACTGAACTAACTCATCGCCGTGCTTGTTTTCGGAGGCTCCCACCTTGTCATCCTGGTGACCCCGGCTGTCCCTGTCCTCCCCCCAGGGGGGCACCTTCACTGCGTAGGTGAGGCAGTTTCAAGGTCAAGTTGAGTACAGCTCTTCTGCTCTCAGCGTCGCCGTGCCTAAAATCCAGCTGTGCTCTGCTCTCCTTCGCGGGCTCGGGGCGGCCGGCTGTCTGTCTGTCTGTCTGTCCGGGGCCGGCTCTGCTGCGTGGGAGTGAGCTCCCCCCCACCGTGGTCTTGTGGGCCGCCTTCTCACTCCGCCACTGCGCACCGCCCGCCCCCTCTGTCACCCCGCAGCTTCATGTAGATGGATGGACCGCAGGCGGTTTGCCCGTCGCCCAGGAAGGACTTTGTGGCTACTTCCGGTTTGGGGTGCTTGGTGACCCCAAAGGTCAGCCGTGCAGACCCACCAGCTGCTGAGGTGGAGAGAAGGCCGGCAGCCCCAGAAAGAGTTCGTCTCAGAAACCCTCGGAGCAGGGCCGCTGTGCCCTGCAGGGGGCGCTGTGCGTCGGATGGCTTGATGGCAGGAGGTGTATGCATGAAGCTGCTGTGACCAGGTGTGTGTGCTGGGCTCGGTGTGGACCTGAGTTTCCAGTTTGCTTCAGCAGCGGGGGAGAATTCTTTTGCTCCAGGCCTGGCCAGCAGTTGGTATTGTCCGGTTTGGGGATCGTACCCCCGTTACAGTAAGCGTGCTGTGGCGTTTGCATGATGGTTTCACTGAAGTCAGTGTGCTTGAAGAAAGTTTTTGTATTTGTGATGTGGCGGGAATTTGGGACGTTAAACCCAGTGCCAAGGAAGCCGGAGTCAAAGGTACCCTCCAGGCCAGTGGGACAGCGTCGGCAGGGTGGCCAGGGGCTGAGGCCAGACAGGGATCGGTGGGTACGGTGGGGGCGGGAGGGGGGCAGTGAGTGGCTGCAGGAGGTGACTGGCCGGGGGCGGGGGCCTGGCCACCTGGTGCCCTGCTGCAGCTGCTCACTGGCATCGCCAGGCCTTGCTCGAGGGGCTCCAGCCACCCCCTTGGTGACTGTTCATCCCCAGGTGCTGTGGCAGGTGCCTGCCTCCTGGGCATCCTGCAGCTGGAGCGCTGCATGGACAGGACGCATTTTCAAGCCTCCCATTGGCCACTGAAGCCAAGTTTTGCTTCCCCCTTTCAGTGAGGGGGTTGGGCCGCCCCGTGCAATGGCAGCACCATCTGATGAGCCACTCCCCGGAGCTGTCCCGTCAGTCTCATAAGCCTGGGGGCTGGGGAGGGGAGAGAGGGAGTGGAAGTTCCCTGAAGACCCTGGCTGGCAGCTGCCACAGAGAAAGTCCCGGCAGGGGGCCCGCCCAGGAACCCACACACCATGGTTTGATGTCCTGAGATCACCTGCTGTTGGGGGGTGGGGTTAGGGTTAGGCCCGTGAAATGCAGCAGATGGTGAAATAACTGGGACAACCCACTCGATCCCCAGATGGCAGGAGTTGAAAAGGCGGCGCCTTGCAGACCCAGGCGGCTCCCAGTCCTTCGAGCAGAATGAAAATGGGGAGTTCCTCTGGGGTCCTCAGCCACAGTGTCTAAAGAGCCCCCTCGAGACCTCGGGTCCTCGGTGGCACGTCATGGCTCCCCAGCACCCCTTCCCACAATACCCCTGGCACCGGCAGTGCCCCCACCAGCATGGTTCTCCCCACCTCGTCAAGGAGGTGGAGTGTTGCCAGCCTCCCTGTGCAGCTTCAGCCACAGCTCACGAGACCCAGCGGAGACAGCCCACCCCCAGCGGCACACTGAGAGAGACCGGCGGCGTGGGAGGGTGTGGTGCAGGCACCTGCTAGCCGAGGTGGGGCAGGGCACAGCCACGTGGGTCGCGCCGGCTGCTTAGAAGACATGAGTGGTGCTCTGGAGTGGCTGGAAGGTTGAATGTGCCCTGTACACGAGAACCACCTACACAGACAGTCCCGCTGCTGCTCTGTCCACAGTGAGGGACGGGCCTGTGAGTGACGTGACGCGACGTCCGTCCGGTGCAGGTGGAACTGTAGTATAGCTGTAGCATAACTGGATGCAAGGGGTCTGAAGATTTGGGGTTTGACACTAACAGGGTTCCTACGGAAAGAGCCTGGTGGCCTGAAGCCCCGTCCTCCCCGTGGCATCATGGTGTTGCTGATGGACCGGTCGTCAGGAGAGAGGGGTCTGCTGCTGAGGGGTCCCTGGGAAAGTCCTGTCCCTGGGTGTCCACCTGTTGGGGTGGGCCAGGTGGCCGAGACCAAGGCAGGCTCCGGACAGCACCCAAGTGGGAGGGCTGCTGTGGGTCCTGGTGGGGGCCACAACATGGGTGCTTCTGTGTGGAAACCTTGTTTATTGCCTTCCAGACTCATGTGGTTCATCCTCCCCACTTCTGTCCGGTTCCCACTTTTCATTTTAATCAGTTGTCCAGCCCTCCCCCAGGCATGCAAGGCAGGGGACTGCAGGCGGGGGGTGTGCAGGAGGAGCATACCGTGGTAACTGCTGATGTGGTGTTTACTCGGCTTCTTCGTGGACAGGAGGAAACAATGCGTGGGACACTCATTGTTGCTAGCTGCCCTCTTGTCCGGTCTGACTCTCAGTGACCCTGTGTGTGTCCAGCAGAAGGAAACAGTCTTCCTTCTTCACTGTCCAGCGGTCACAGCTGAGGTGGTGGGACACGAGATGCCAGCAGTCAAGTACTCACGTGACTGCCGAGACACCGAGTGCTGGTGTGCGCGATCTGCTTATTCATTAGGGGCGGCTCTGTACGCCACAGGAGGGGGGCTGTCTCTGTGGAAAGAGTGCCTCGGAAGGAGCCGCTCACCCGGGGGGGCACCTAGGGCAGTTGGCATAACATGGTCCAAAAGCATCCTGTCTTAAAAGCTCACGAGTGGCTGTGTCAAATGTAACTACAGGACTCTCCCCTTCCCACGGAAAGAAGAATGGTGGAGATCAAAGCCACGTGGAGACAATTCCTCATGGATGCGAAGGAGCCCCCCAGAACTCGATGGGGCCCAGCACTGCCCCAGCTGCTCGGAGAAGGCCCTGGCTGGCTGGAGTAGGAGGAAAACGTGGGGCGGAGCTGAGCAGTCACAAGAGAGACCCAGCTAACTGGTCTGGCAGAACCGCGAAGACGGTGCCTCTCAGTGCAGGCCTGGGACAACTGGATTTTGCCTCTGGCTCAGCTTCCTGTTAAAAAATAGGAATGTCTGAGGGAACCAGTGACCCCCCAGAGTGGAGTCATTGTTAGATTGCTTGGCCCTTTGGACGATCAAGCAGGCCATAGCCAGGACAGAGTCGGGAGCGTCAGGGAGGAGGAAGAAATGGGAGCAGGAAACCTGGGGAGAAGGTGTCACTAACCAAGTGCTTGTCTGCCGGGAGCTTTCTGAGGGACGCACTGCCCTCTCTGCAGGTCGCCTGTGTGGTTCATTCTCTCTCTCTCTCTCTCATACGGCCCATGGCCTAGGGGGTTGTTCGGCAGGAATGAGGAGTTATCTTGAGTTTGCCATCTCTTCCAGAAGACAAAACACTGTGGGTAAAAAAAATGGCATTTTTAAGGTTACTCCTCAAGCTGGGTGACTGTTTACTGCGGAGAAGCAGGGTCTCAGC
The DNA here is from genome assembly GCA_004026705.1 of Nesogale talazaci. Lineage (NCBI taxonomy): Eukaryota > Metazoa > Chordata > Mammalia > Afrosoricida > Tenrecidae > Nesogale > Nesogale talazaci. The sequence goes on along the minus strand of PVJH01036368.1, from coordinate 5,545 downwards.
CTAGTTCCATCTTGAGTTCAAAAAGCCTGGCCTCGGGCTCTAGAGGGCTGAGGGTGATCTGTCTGTGTACCTCCCTTTCTGGGTCCCAGGCCTATGGGGGACTAAGTGGCACTGACTGGGGGGGAAGCACCCCTGAACATTGCGGGGGGAAGGTCGTTCTGTGGGGCTGCCTTGTGGCTTCCAGACTGCAGCCTTCTCCTGCCCCGGGAGCACCGTCCCAGCCTCACAAGCACTGGCCATGGAGGGGTGCCTTTACACGGGGTTTTAGCCACACTCAGCGCTCCGTGGCTTGAGCACCCCCTTTCCCACGCCTGTACATGCTTGTGGGGGGGGGGGACCTGCTTCTTGAGGGCCCCACCCTGAGCGCTCCTCCTGCTCCGTGCAGAGGCCAGCGAGTCTGGGAGCGGGCTTAACTGGGACTGTCATGCCGACAGGAGGTGCTGACAGCGGCTGGAAAGGGGAGCAGAGGTTTGTGGGCTGTGGTATGTCTCTCTCTCCCTCCTCTGTGTGCTCATCTCCCTCTAGCCCCTCCCTTTCCATGCCCAGTTCTGAGATCAAGTGCGGGGGCCGGTGAGGGCCCAGACCCCAGGGTTGGGGGTCCTGTCCAGCTGGCAGGAAGGAGACTTTGAGCAAACAGTGGGTGACAAGCACCTTGAGTTTGCTTTTCCTCCTGGGTGCTGGGTCCGTGCCCGAGCTGCGCCACACGCTGGGCGAGCGGAACCAGATGGCACATGTGCGCAGCCTGGGCATGGTGTCTGGCACCCGGGAGCAGGTTCTCAGTAGTCCTTCTTATGCCATTGCCCTTTGAGACTTGGGCTGTGTGACTTGGAAGGGGCCAGGGGTTGAACGAATGCATGAAAGTTCATCTGATGTGTCCACCCTAGGACCTCCCAGATGCCTGCCTTATGCAGGAAGGAGACCCACCAGTGGACCTGGTTGTGCCTGGCAGCAGACTGGGCTGGGGTGGGCGGGGCGGTCTCTGGCTTCACCTCTCCCCTGCTCTCACTCGTTCCCCAGCCCTTCAAGAAAGAGATGGGGGGCTGAGCCCCGGTGGCATAGTGGTTGAGTGCAGGACTGCGGCCCACTGGCTTAGCAGTTCTCCAGGAACAAGACTGGACCTCCCACTCCAACCAGAGGGCAGTGATGCCCCCCCAAAAAAATTAAAAAAAGAAAGAGGTGGGTTCTCTGTGCCAGCCAGAGCCTCCGCCCCGGGCCATGGCAGTCATGAAGGACCATGGTGGAGTGTCAGCAGGGAAGCTTCTGGGCCTGTGTGGGATGAGCCAGGGCGCTCGCTGGCAGACCAGCTTGTGCGTGGCTGTGGAGTGAGCTGCCACCGCCTGCAGACACAGGGTGACGATGATGAGGCCCCTGGCAAAGCATGGGGAGCCCTGGCTGTCGGGGAATTGGGCCTGAGCCCCTTTCTGGAAAACAGTTTACTCCATCCACACCCTCCACCAATGGAAAACTTTTGTGCTGTAGCCAGTCTTGAAGAGTAACTTCAAGTGGGCTCCCCCACTTTGGGAAGCAGGGGTTGGTCTCGCCAGCCCTGACTGCCTGAGATGCTGGAGAGACACAGGAAACCCAGGCTCCCAGCTCCCCAGCACTCCTCATGTGTGGTGGCACCAAGGCAAGCTGAGCTGTAACCCAGGAAGTCCGTCTGTCCGTCCCTCACAAGAGCAGCCTGACAGTCTCCCTGAAAGAGCAGCCTCTGAACGCCCCATGCCACTGACCCCTCTGAGGCACGGGGGCGGTTGGTGGTTTCTTTTCGGAACGTGAGCGTGTTACTGACACAGTCCACCTGCCCTGTGCTTATAGGACACGGCCAGCCCCACGAGCTGCAGTCTGACAGCTCCGAGGAGGCGTCTGACACCGGAGACGAGGCGGAGGGGGAGGAGGAGGAGGACGTGCCCAGCTTCGTCATGAAGCGATGAATTCGTCTGTCTGCCGAAGCAGCTGTCCAGAGCCTGGTCACCCCGCGCGACCAGGGCCTCAGGAACCCTCCATGCGTCCAGAAGGCAGCTGACACCCTGTTTGGCCTTGGCTCCCCCAGCGCCCCCCCTCTCACACCCTCACCCCCCCAGGACTGTCACGGTAGAGCTCAGAGACAGGGCCCTCCCATGGAGCTGTGGGCAGGGGAGCAACGGGCGGCCCTAACATAGTGAGGCCTTGGGGTGGTTTCTCTGAAGGCCAGAAAACCTCTGGGTTCTGTTTGGGCCCAGGACTACGCTCATTCCCTGAAGGTGCGGGAGTTCCTGTTGGTGGCCCAGCCAACCCACGGTGGGACACGTGACTCGGGCTTTGGGAGCAGACGGGGAGACTGGAAAAGGAAGCAGGCTGAGAGGACCTGACATCAGAGGAGATCTACAAACAGCAGAGGCCTGACCAGGCCTGCAGGTGGGGCTGCTGGGAGGAAAGCCCTTCAGCCCTGGCAGTAGGGCGGGCCCCTTGGGTCGCATGGTGCCAGAGTCAACAGACAGGGAGTGCCCCAGAGGCCAGGAGGCTGGGTGAGGGGCCAGGACCCTGCCGTGCGTGCCTGGCAGGGAAGTGCTGTCCTCAGCCCCTTGCCGTGAGGCCAGCCAGGACCTACAAGTGCCTCGTGTTTGGTGCCTCTGTGGCCAGGACGGTACTCGCGAGAGGCAGCTTCCAGTGAGGTAAACCACGACTCGGACGTCATCTAGAGCGTCCCTGCACAACTTGAGCCTGGCCACTTTGAGATCCAGGCCACAGGCGTTTCTCTCCCAACCACCAAGGGGAGCAGGAGCATGTCCCCCATAAAGTATGGACACCTTTCTCGTGGTTGGGGCGCGGTGTTTACTTCTGTCTGAACTGTGAACCTTCAGCCCCGAGGGCTGGGGAGGGTACCTCTGCCCGCTTGAGAGTTCCCTTGGGGAGTTCCCATACCACACAAGGCTGGAAGAGACAGCGGGGACAGAAACGGGCCCAGGTTACCCAACAAGGAAGTGGTCGAGGTGGCCCAGACAGTGACTGCAGGCTGGTCTCCACAGCCCCTCCCCGCACCACTGTGTGGCCTTGCCAAGGAACTGTATGTCCCCCTCCCCGACCACTCGGGGGCAGGTGGTGGTGTGTGCCTGCCCGTGGGGAAGCAGCAATCTTGCGCTGCCGTCAGATGGGCTCTGGCGCCTGGGACCTTGTGTGTAGGTAGCAGGTACGGTGTCAGGCCGCCCCGTCTCACGGTCTCGGATCAGTGGCTCAGTCCGTCTGCCTGAGGGAGGGTCCTCGTGTTTGGACTGCCAAGCAGGGTGTCCGTGCTGGTCTCTCCTGAGCAGCTTTCCCATTGCCGTTCCTTCAAGACGACACCCCACCCAGTGCCACTGGCCCACTTCTGACTCCTCGCCACTCAGCACTGCCCTCCCTCCCCGGTGCCCTCCCCTCCTCCCCAACTCCCGAAGTTTCCCGGGTCTTGGTGGAAACAGATGGCTGCACCATTCTCCCACTGGTGAGTCGCTGAGCACTTGATCCCAGTGTCGACTCCACGGCCCCACTGTTCGACCCCTGCCTCCATCGCCCCCTCCCCTCCTCACTGTGCTACTCCCAGCCGCAGCCCCGTGACAGACAACGCTGCAGCTGCGGCTGGACCCTGCCCTCCGGTCCGCGCCTGGGTTGCTCTGTCCTCGAGTGGCCTGAGCTCAGACTTCGCCTCTTAGGAGCAGCCTGACCACCTGCTCCCACTGTTCGTCCCACATCCTCGCACTGCACCTGTCACTCCCTCCGGGCGCACTCCCCCACCCACCGGGGAGACTGTCAGCCTTAAGAACTGGGGCTTCCCTGGCCTCTTGTGCCGGCACACCACGGTCCATAAAGATCAGGAGGTGGGCCCAGTTCTAGGAACTGGGAGCAAACGGGTGCGTCCTTCACCTCCGAGCAGCTCTGTGTGGCCGGAGGAGCCGCAGAGAGGATGTCTGCAGTAACTGAGAAGCGGGTTCAAAGTAGGTCTTTGTAACAGGCATTGGAGGACTTGGCCAGGGGCACCCGACCCCACTGCATCCTTTGAAAATGACTGGTTCAACCCTTATTAAATCCTGTTATTTCCAATCTAGTATCTGTTTTTAACACTGATCTTTGAAAAACGGCAGGTAGTCCCTGAAATAAGCTAGAGATGGGCGTTATCCTGGCGTTAACCAAAAAACACCAAAGTCACTGACGTCGACTCAACGCCAGCTCTTAGCCACCCCACAGAGGTGCCCCATGTGTGTCCCAGACCCTGACTGCAGAAGTGAAAGCCTCTGGAGAGCGGCTGGTGACTTTGAACTGCTGACCCTGCAGCTAGCAGCTCAGAGTTTAGCCACGACTCCACCTGGAGAAGACGGCATCGTTGATGTTGGGGCCTAGAACTATGTCGGTCTTGCTTCTCGGAGCTGAAAGGGAGGATCCGGGTCCGCGAGAGACTCCTGTCTACCCTCAGAATCGCCTGTTTGATCCTCCTCCCCCTTGGCGAGGTAATTTCTGTTCATGCTTTGGCACACTACTAAAGTGAGGCACAATTACCGTACATTACCATAGATTTCATTAAGGAGCACCCCTTAGGGATGATCCACAGGGCAAATCCTATGAATCCGTTTACTTCCTTTTGTCTTGTCCCACTGAGTGGAACAAACACTTAAGTGCTTCCTGTGAAAGGGTGCACCGAGCTGGCCGGCCCCCAGGAACAGCAGCCTTGCCCTCCCAGGGCAGACCGAGGCAGGGCAGTTGTCCACCCCCTGCCACGTGATGGGAGAGAGGAGGTCCACTACTCCCCTTGAGAGCTAGTGTCTAGGAGCCCACAGGACCAGTTCCACCCTGTCCCGTCGGACTGGGCGACAGGGAGCTGGGTTTGGGTCTGGTGCTGTGTGGAGCTGCTGACAGTTCCGACTGACGGGCGTGAGACAGCACAGCTGGGCGTGGGGCATTGGGGGGCAGAGCCATCCTCTGCAGTAGAGATGGGCAGCGACACAAACAGGTCTCAAAGGTGCCACGAGTATAGAGGCAAGTGGACACAGGCCTTGGGGAGTCTCATGCCATCGACTCCATTTGGATGCAGCCCAGGACAGGGCGGAACTGCCCCTGTGGCCATCGCTGGGTCTGGGGTAGAAAGCCCCATGTTTCTCCCTCGGAGCCGGCTGGTGGCTGCAGCCCAGGGCTCCTGGGGGGAGAGTAGACGGTAAAGCAGACTGCACTCTCCAGGGGACTGTCTTGTGATGCCCCTGTCGGGTGGTGTAGAACCAACCAGCTCTAGGGGATTCTGAGACTTGAAAATCTTCCTGGCCCTCCAGAGAGGCTGGTGTATTCAAACACAAGATTCGCAGCATGGGGTGGGGGTGTGGCAAGGATTGGGCCCCAAGCCCTGGCATGGGTGGCCAGGAAGTGGAGCCATTAGAGATGGGATGGCCAGAGATGAGTTAGCGGGTATGGTGAAGCCAGCAGCCCCTGAGACACCCCCAGCCAGGATGGCCCCAAGGCTGAGGAGGGCTGGGGGCTGGAGGTAATGGCACGGGCACTGCCAGCTGGACCAGGGTCTTCCTGACCGTGGGACCCAACGAGAATCTCC